>VWZG01001526.1:144735-252690 GCA_013396735.1 Grallaria varia
GGGCCAGCAGTGTACAGTACATTCATGCAGGAGGGTTTTTTTTTGTTCGTTTTTGTTTTTCTGAAAGGGAACAGGGGGGTATGTAAATCAGCCATTCATTCTTTCCCCAAAACCATTGTGATCAACAATTCATTCACTTGTCTCAGAGTGAATAAGAGTTCAAACAGCTTTTCAGCCAGCAATGTTTTTAATATATATATTTATATATTTCGGTTGCTGTGGGGTTTTTTATTTTATTTGATTTTAATATTCTTTTTTTTTTTTTTTTTTTTTTGCAGTGACCTTTTCAGCTAAAGTGATGTCTCCAGGCTATGTATTGGGCTTCCTGGACTAGAAGAGGTAGCTGATTTACTTGTATCAGTTGTAAGATTTATTCCACTGTCGATAGCACTGTTGTTCTTGTTCAGCGAAGACGGTGGACTCGAGTTCTTCTTGAGAGCAGGGTCTTCTTCTAGGTCTGTGTCATCAATGAGTGGGATGTGGGGCTGGGAATCTTCTATCCTAAATTCAGGATGAGTCATAAAGTTGTGAATAGAGGTTCTAGATTCTGGTTTTTCTAAACCTTCATAGAGAGAGCTACGGAATGCCTTCACGACGCGGATCTGGGGGGAGAAAAGGAGAGGGGTGTCAGAGGGGGACCCTCCCTGGGGCAGCGCCGGCTTAGAGAATAAACACTGGGTGAAAAATGTAGCATATGGTTAGGGCAGTGCAGGCAGCTGGAGTCCAAAGTCTCTGGATGTTATATGCATAAACGAGTGGCTCAGTTATGTGCATTTTGAATGTCTGTACCAACTGCAATGTTAAAATAAATCAAGTTTAAAGCCATCAAAGAACTGATGGGAAGTACTGGTTAAAGAAAGCCAACGTCCACTCGTGTGGTACATCCCTAGTAAAAGACAAGCCATGTTAATTGTAATGCAAATGTAAAACCATGCATGTTGATAGTTTTTGCAGTGAGTAAGTAGAAAGGCTTTTTTTTTTAATTAAAAAAGTCTCTTTTTGGTATTGTTAAAAAAACCATTACACATAACATATCACACTTCACAAACAGAAAAGCACAGAACACGGACACAGTTGGATGGGTACGTATGAGACACACACAGGAGCCAAGTGGAAAAACTATAAGTAATATCAATGTTTTAAAGCAAAATCTAAATGGATGCAGCCAAGAGCACAAAAAGCCAAGCAGACAAAGTACTAAGCGTAATCATGCTACCACAGGGAAAAAAAAAATCACAGTTACCACATGAACAGAGATAACTTGCACACAACAACTACACTTGGAAGCCTGGATAATGTGAACATAGTATTGTTGAACCAACTTTTATTTTTCCTTCATGCATATGTGAGGTAAACACTCGAGTATAGACCCACTGTTCTAGCCATTTAGTTTTTTAATAAATAGAAAAACAGGTAATAAAATAATGTATTGATTGTTGGGTTGAATTGAATTGGTAACAGCAAGTTTTTCCATTTCTGTGTCTCGGTTGCAAAAGTGTAAAGTTAAATGTTGAAAGCGACACAATTTATGCCATATATGCAGTCTTTAAACTGGCTCGGCTGACTCGTGCCAGGGCCCATCTGATGCATGAACCACCTGACAGTGAGAATACAGGGGGAAATGACTCCACTCAGCCCCTGGGGCTGGCAGGGATGGGGCACTGCTGCTGCCCCAGGAAGAGAGGAGAGGAGAGGAACAGAGCGAGGGCACTGAACCCTCCGGGGGTGGGCAAAGCAGGGGGTGCTGTCTGTCCCAGGGACCTACCGGTTTGGAAAGGAAGGGAAGGTTTGTGCTGGTTCGCTGCTCAAAAAAAACATAACTTTTTGGAAGGGGGTGGAGGGGCAGAGAGGGGAAAAACAGGATGGCAAAACGTGATCTGTTGGCAAATGTTTTATGACTAAGTATGAGTCGTATCCTTCTACTTCCATGTAGTCCATGAGCGGATTTTTAGCATTTCTCAGGGGGGACACTCAAACACAGGCAGAGGCAGAAAAGGTGCAAAGCAGGTTTTGTGAAAGCTTCTCCACACACATCTGAAATGGTTTGGTGGTTGACGTGTAACTCTTTACATGTAAATATGCTGCTCATTATTGGTTGCCCTAACGTACTGCTAATTCGTAAAGCTTTAGTTCCTCTTTTAATTGGCAGACTGCAATTTAGTAATGGCATGGGCTCACACTTACAGCTGGGGATCCAGCTGATCCTGTGGTTGGAGTTGGCCAAATTGCACAGAATTGTGGCACATTTGAGAAAGAGGTTGATTTGTAATTTTGTCTCTTTTAATTCGGTCCTTGTTTATCTCCTCTGAATTTGGACAATCGTAATTTAAAAATCCTAAAAGCAGAAGTCATGCCATCTTTTGATACATGGTCCTTGGTCAGTCCGAATACTCTCCTTTCTCTTTATTCAGTAACAGCAGGGCACAGTACAAAAAGTAGCCCGTGTGACTGCGTGTGCTCAAAAGGAAGAGGATTGGAGTGGTACAGAAGGGTTTATCCACATCCTGGGATACCACCAGATTTTAGGCTGGCACAGGTGCAGGATGGAAGATTGTCTTGCACCACAATGAATAAATTTTGAATCAATTTTGCCCACTACAATCACACAGTGTACCTGAGAGAGCACCTGGAATTACAAATCAGGGTCTGAGTCAGAGCTGGATCTCAGCTGCTCTGTGCTAAGCGAGGGCTCTGTACAGTGAGCAAACAGACTGGGGTAAGAGATGCATTGGCATTACCAGAGGCAGTGTTTGAACTCACAGAGAAAAGGTGACATACTAATTCCTTCATTAGCTACGCCTTTCTATCTTGTACTTTAAAGTTCAAAGTAATTATCGTACATGATGAAAAAAAAAATAGTATGATTGTTGAGGCAGCCTTAAAAACATGTCACTATATTGTCCTATTTTAAAGCAGGAAACTTTTTGTAACATGGTTACTTTACAGTGTGGGCTGATAAGGTGACAGTTCCTGCAAAGCTACCTATTATTTCTGCCATCTAAAAACAAATACCAGTCCATCTCTTTCAGCTGCAGCTGAGTGCTGGAGCTTTTCAAATAACAAAATAATTTAATTCTCTTGAATACAACCATTTCTTATTGCATAGGTATAGGTTCTACTTGTCAGCTGGAGTCCATTTTTACCTAAATAAAAAGGTTTGATATTATGCTTCAACAGATCCAGAAGAGTCCAAGGAAAGCAAAGCTTTTCCTCCAGCTGCACAAAGAGTCTTTAAGTCTCTGTGGTTTAGCAAGGGAGGAACCAATTTGAATTTGTGATGCTCTGCCTTCTGTTGTAGGGAGAGCATCTATCTTGCTTTTAATACCAAAGTTTGGCATCTAATTCGTATTTAATATCAAGCCTTTAGTCAGTCTACGTAGCTGACACCTCACACAGTCGAGGAAAAACTATAGAGTTTGATTGTATTTAAAGGCAGGTCTGAAAACATGCCTGCCCTGACCCAAACCTGGTGCTGTGCAGTGACTGCTGCAACTAATGGGCCACTGCAACAAAAACACACTCGTGGCTTTGGCTTGGATGTGTCTGAAGACAGAACTGCAGAACGTGCCACCAGCCATCAGTCTGTCACTTTGGGGGAAGATCTCAGGCAAAATTGTGGCCTGGACTGTTTGAGTCGTGCAGGAACACTGAGATGTTACTAGAATAACTTCGACTTGTTCACATTGATTTTTACTGGAAATATTACCTTAGAACTGGTTCAGATCTGCTGATGCCTAAGGTAATTAATCTGAACACAATGGCAATGTAAAGGCCAAACTTTGGCCAATGCCTGGGGGTGAGAACACATACAATTAGCATCCTAAATAGTACTAGGGAGCTGTAGAATCCCAGTTTTTTTCTTAAACCTTCTCTACAGTTTCAGAGGTGTATATTTGCTTCCCGTTAATTTTTCCCTTAAGGAGAAACCCCCTCCTCAGCTTTCAATGTTGCATATTTAGCTCGGCATCTAGAAGAAACAAGTTATTTTTTCAGTGCAACATCTCACTGAGTGACATTACAATATAATTCAAACTCTCATTCATAGTCTGTCCCCCAATGTATCAAATTATTTCTCACAGGGACCAAACTTACTTCTTCTGTCAGTGGAAGTGAAGGTAGAGGGTTTGTTGGCATATAAAGGTGGCATTTTAATTTCTGTATCACAATACCACCATATTTAATCTCCTTATTATATGTAATGCTACTATCATATTGAAGAACTGAAAAAAATCTTCTTTCCCCAGAGTTACGCGGCCCAACAGCAACAAGTTCTTTTAATACATGCTTGAGTTCAACATCTGAAATAATACCTGTGTAAAATGCTCAGGGGCTGTGCTGGATCAAAGCCCACACAGTGGTTTTTGGAAGGTAAAACAGCGCGGATGAGCTCGATCGAGTGTGGTCATGGCTGGACAGCATGTACAAGCAGGGCCATATCCAGGATGGATAGAGCCCGGGAAGGGTTGCTCGGGTATGAACTGTGTCAAGTTCATGTAATGGTATCTCTTCATGGTACTGACAATGCCAAGGGAAGACAAACAGTGTGATACAGCTCCCTTTTCTCACAGTGATGGAGACAACAGAAAAATAAAAATAAAAATTAACTGCTTTTAAACAAAAGACTGCGGGGACAACACTTCAGGACATTTTTGACACTGCTATAAGTTTCCACTTCTTTCTTCTTTGGAGCTGTAATAGAAAAAACTCTTCAGTTTCATCCCACCTTCAAAGTCAGATTTATTATACTGCATCAGGCAAGGAAAAAAAATAAAAACAAACAAAAAAGAAATATAATTTTAGGTACTACAAATTTTTCCCATCAGAAGAAAAAGATGATATTCAGAATCTCATTCCTAAGTACAACCATCTAGGCAAAATATACCCAGCCTGTTAAGCATCAACAGCTCGGTTATGGTTGGTAGTGTGTGGGCTTATACTCGAATGTTTACCTGGCTTCATACAAGCCAAGTATCTGGAGTTTGGTTCACATTCATTTCAGGCTCAAGGTTAAAGACTCACAACCTCTTTTTATTTCACTCTCTCCTGCTGAACCCTTTTGTCCAATGTTCTCTAGCCCTCTGGGAAAACAAACACATTTAATATTCAGACAGTAGAGAGTAGGGCACTGCAACAGCAAATAAATTCAATACTGAAAGATCAGTAAGGTGATTAGTATAAAATTGTAAACAAGAGGTCAATTTTGCAAAGAGATGCCAACTCTTATGTGTAACTGAAACTATTCTACATCAAGGCTATAACTACACAGAGGTAAAGGAGTTTGGTTCGCTACTATTGCACATGTAAAGCTTTGAAATAGGAAATATCTTCAGTGTGTCTGTGTTTATTTTTGAATCCTCCCAGTTTTAGGTCACTAAAAGGAGATTAGGAATCCACATGTTGTGGCCAGGGTGTTCTTGATAGTGTGATACAGAAGTTGAACAAACTCAAATATAGAGTAAAAAAACCCCAAACAATAAATTTAAGAAAAAAAATCTATTTTCTATGTTTCTACTTTAATGACTGAAACAGATGTATAGAATTATCTGTGCTACTCTCTTTCCACCCAAATATGCAGTAAGTCCAGTAAGTGCTGCTGAAAAGTCAAACCACACGCAGCAAGAGGAAACCAAAATACCCACCCAGGCCTGATTCTCACTTCACAAAAGGCCCACGTGGCTGAATTCCACCAGAGTTTAGAGCACTGGAGTATCTGAGAGTCTAAGAGCAGAACCACGTGCAGGCCTTCCCCTTCCCATAGCACACCTCTTTATTGTAGGATTGTTTCAAAAATTAGGGAGTTTGACATTTCTGTTTAAATACATCATTCAACCCCTTGAAAGAAGATATTTCTGTGGTTGGCTCTAAGCCCTCTTTCCATGTCATATCTCCAGCTGAGGGCTTGGTTTTATGTTTAGCCTCTAAACTTGATTGTTTGCACTTCAGGGAACATATACAGAAGTTGATTTTGGTCTGGCATATCCCAGCAGGATTGTCAAACCTTGGTTACAAACAGTGGGAACTTCTAAGCTGTATTATGGAATTTGTATCTAGTTCAATGATGTTCCCAAATGATGCAACTTTTATAAATATAATTTTAGATGTGGGTTTGTTGAAGTTTGCTTGTTCCATTTCCTCCCGTGATAGTTATACCATGTTGCACAGAAAATGCCCACTAGGCTTGGTGTGTGATCTGCACACAGATCAATATCAGCAGTAATCTTAGCCATTACATTTATTAAAATAAAAGGTTTTCTTTTTTAAAGGAGATTCGTTCCCATTTTTCCTCATGAGGCAATTCAATGCAAACTTGAGATTTCATCTCAAGTTTTAGCTGTTAAGGTCTGTGCAGCTGAATGATGGTTACATTTATAGAAAATTAAATACATAAGAAAGGCCAAGCTTTTCCTACACAACAGATTATGAGTTAAACTATGCTCACTTTAAAATTATCAATTAGTAAATGGGCTGTGATGGGCCCTAGAATTAAGCCGGATGTCTTATGGTGGTGTGACAATTTGCAGGTGCTCGTGGCCTTGTGCCAATCCAAAGCAAACACACGTTGGCACTTCTGCCTGTAAAGGACATTTCAAGCCCTTGTGCCACTGAGCAAGTGCTGAGTTTGTGGCACTTCTGCCCACAAGGGACAATTTCTTGGCAAGTCCCGTAAATTTTAACCGTTCTTTAACTAAAGGTGGAATGAAAAAGGTTGTCTTTCCATGCAAATTCGCCCCAAATCTGTCACCCCAAGACTGTCGGTCCCTCCAATGAGAGAAGCAGAGCCAAAATAAAGCCTTAAGGGTGTTGTGCTCTTATGTGAAAACACTTTCAAAAACCAATCAAAAAACCGCCCAAAAAACCCAAAACCCCCAAAACCCAACAAAACCCCTTTAGACATCTGCATCATGGACAAATACTTGAGCTTATTTTGTGATTTTTTTGGTAAGGTTTTAATTGCTGCTCTCAAATTTGGAGTCATCACTCAGTAATTTTTCCTGTCTGACTCATACAAGTGTCTTGGTTGAGGCCACTGTTGCTGGAGTGAATGCAATAAAAAGTTGTATGTGATTCTATTAAATATTCACTTCTAAAAATCTCAGATAGAAGTGACAGACCTCAACAGAACAAAGAAAAAGGAACTTGCAAGTACAGAAACTGCAGCAGATTCATGACCTGGGAGGTCGCCTTTTGGTGGGGGTTGGTTTTGTTTGTTGTTTCCCCAATGCTTCCTACACTTCGTGCTTTTAAATTATAACCTTTTAAGAAAGAAGGGAGGTTTTTTTATAGGGGACCTGCAGTTTCTGGGTGTTTCTACTTAGGAAGAATATGAACTATATATGAGAATGAGAGGGCAAGTACAGAGGAATATTAAATGTGTGTCATTTTGGTAAATCTGAAACCATGTTCTTTTGCAGGGGTTACCTACTGGGGACACCAACAACATCTGAGAACCAGGTATGAACAGATCAGGGGAAAGGACAACTCGTTTACTTTGTGTACAGTTAGATTTACTCATTCTCTACCTAATTAAGCAACATAGTTGTGAAGGCTTGAAGCATAAACTCAATTTTAACCACAAGTTAACATTCTGTGCTACTAATTCTGAGCTTCAAAAGTGAAAAAAAAGTAGCTCCATTGCCCCAAGGAAATGATTTTGTTTTCCCAAAACAAAACACAGAAAGAAATGCATATAAAATGCTAATTCACCCGTTTTTGTAACTAAAGCCACCTTTAACTCTGCGGTGTAAGAGCTCAGACCTGACCATAACACTGCATAGAGAACCCTGAGTTTCCATATTTTCATTTTCTGTAGCTTAAATGTGTGCCTGCTAAATAGGTGTGCATATTTAGTTTCCATTTAAATGGATTTTGTCATTTTATCAGAGTATAAAAAATGCCAGGTTTCAATTTGCAGAAGTTTTTACCACGTTTGTTTAAAGGTACAATGTCTTTCAAAAGAGGTAAGAGACTCCTATTATGCACCACACTGCTATCAATTAATGTTGACATACAGCAATTTCTAATTTGTTATTGGCAAAAACACCACAACAGCTAAAAAATACCAGCATAACTAGGGAAATTTTAGGACTGTGCTAAATATTCTTTTGTATAAATTGGTTTTAATTAAGGTGTTCCGCAACTCTAGAAAAGGTTTGAATGGGCCCTATTTATGAATGGCTTCAAATTTCAGGTAATAAGTTGCTAATCTGTTTCACAAAGAGGCTTGCATTTGACAGGCAGATTCCTTTTTAAGTCTGCCCTAACCTTTGAATCAAACATTAATTGCTTTTTAGTATAAAGAATTGCATAAATGCTCTGTTAAATTAGACTTAGATATTCTTATCAATAGAGCATCATGTGATTCTTATTTTTTATTTATTTCTTGACAGCACAACCTCTCCATTTTGGGTGCCCAAAATGACACCTGAAATAATCTCCTCATAATCGATCTACACATACTTTTAACATTCCTGAGGAGAGCAAAAGGCTTCAAAATCAAAAGTCCAATTATCCCATCGTTCCCTTCCACCCCATAGGAAGAAGGTAATGACTGAGGGTTCACCCCGAGCAGCGCAGAGGGAAACAGCCAGTCCTGTCTGAGCACACACATGTCAAGCTCAGGGCTGAAAAGCAGGTCCGGGTGTGCATTTGGCGACTGGAATTCCCACAACAAAATGCCAATTCACAAAAACACACCCCATTTCTATGAAATCTGAATTAGGAAAGGTTTTACAGGTTCTGGACGATAGACAACCCGCTGTTGTTTATTTATATGTTAAAAAAAATGGGGTTTTTTAATGCCTTTGCTTGTTTGTTGTTGGGGCTTTTTGCTGTCATTCATAGGCTCATGTCTTTGTATGAATAAACCCGAACTTCCCCTGTTATAATTGGAAGCACACACTGGTTTAATACCCAACAGGCTAATAAAACACTAACGGTCCAGAACAACCCCTTTAAGGGCCCAATCTCCAATTTCCCTCTGCAATGGCAATACTTATCTCCGGGAAGCTCAACCAATCCATCATCTGGTTTTTATTGTGCTGAATAAACCACGACTGTGCTCTGTCAACCTGCTTTGTTTCCCCAAATGAAAAGTGACAAAGACTGTAGCAGATGATGATGCTTCCTCCTATTAATTAACTCCAGCCCTTAGCCTAAGTCAGGCCTTTCTCAAGACGGAAAACTATTCAATTCTGAGTTGTTTTGCTGCAATGCAGAGTAGAGAGGGAAGATGAATTGTCTGTTTTAATTTTATTAGCTCTCTCCTTTCCGACTGCTGGCCACAGCCTGTTATTGTAACACTGGGCACAGCAGAAGGAGCTGCTGCTCCAGGCAGGGACTCCCTGAAGGAAAAAGGCTGGAGGGGTATTTTGGTGTTCTGTGCCCTGCTCAGTGTGGAAATGAGGGAATGTGGGCTCGGGGCTGGCAAAGGCACTTACAGCACCCGGGCCCTGCCTTGGCATCTCCTGACCCTGCTGGGGCTGTTGGGGTAAAAGTTATCAGGCCAAACTTCCCAAGAAAAACAACCAGGAAAATATACCAAAATCTCCAAGGAGCAATTTCCAAAGCTGGAACCTCAGTGGCTTTTTGGGCTCAAAACCAAAAGCAAAGTTTGACAAAATTTCTCCTGCACACCTGAATGTTTGATGTGCAAACACTGAGGGTGGTTGTGCCCAAACAGGTCAAGCTTCCTTTTTTTCCACAGGAGTTCTGGAATTTTCTGTCCTTCTCTTGTCTGCCTTAGCTCTGTCTGCCTTCCCTCTTGGTGTTGGGTTCTTGTCTGACTGGCCAACTCCTCACAAAAACTTGCCTAAGGAATATACCACATTATGTTCTGAAGCGTGCGACAAGCTTGTTGACTGAGTTCTATAAATTTAATTATTCTTTTAATGCTGGTTACACTGTAACAAAACCCAACTACTTACAGTCCTGGCTAAATAAAAATCTAGAACCAAAGTTACATCTCTAAGTCTTCCTGAGTAACTGGAATGCTCCTGTTAGTGAAGCAGCCTAATCTTATGGGTAGCTTCAAAGCTTTTCTTCATTCACTTCAGTACCTCTTCACTAAATGTTCTGCATCTGAAAGCAAGTTGTGCCAGAATTTCAGTGTTTAGAAACTGATTCTTCTAAAGAAATCTGTTAAGCACATTTATTTTGTTGTTTCAATGCTGTCCTTTAACTCACCTCACTCCCTGTGCCTTAGTCCTCCCCTGCCAGTGAATTTACTGATAACAGATCTGCTCTTTCACCACTCAGGTAAAGCTCCATCTCTCAGCCTGCAATCACAAACTAGATTCCCTATTTCCTTGTTCCTTCCTGTACACCTTTCCCTGGTGTGAGTGATCTCAGTCTTCCAGGTGGAATAACCTTTTATCTGACAATGTGTGCTGCCTAATGTTTTTGTTGAATCATCTAAAGTAAATACTAAAGTAAATATTTCGTTAGCCGTAGAAAATATCTCCAAAAACACACCACAGAAACCTCAAATAAAATCAGAATCTTCGTACACTGTTGCATTTTCCTGTATGTCCTGTACTCTAGAAGATCCCTACTTTTGAGGTGTGCACGACTAATAAAAACATCAATGATTAGCACTTAAAAAAACCCCAAACCAAAAACCAGTCTCGTGTCCTGGCAGAAGGGCCACTCTTTCTGATTTTTTTTTAATGCAGAACAGATTTTCAGCGGGGATTAATGTTAACAGGACCCAAGGTCTCACTCACCTAACCTCCCTCCAGGATATTATTAAAAAAAAAAAAAAATTTAAAATTTTTAAAAATGACCAGAAATCGCTGTTTTAACAGCAAGTTCTCCAAACTTGCCATGTCACTGAGAGCATCTACTGTACACAGAGTAAGCGTGTTGGGGGCTCTGGGGCCGTGTGAGCCGTCACGGGCGGGAGGGCAGGGGCAGAGCAGGCGAGAGTCGGGGAGCGCTACGGGGAGTTGGCATCTCTGAACTCTGAGGCATTAAGAATACACACTCACGCCCAGCCGCAGCAGCAGAGGTGCTGGTAGGAGAGGAAAGAGCATTGGATAACGATACGTGACTAGGGCTAGAAATATTGGTTACATCCTGGGTCTGGCTTGTGACGGAGGACTGTCTCCTTAGAGCCCCCTGAAAGGAAGTGCCACTCTTGAAAGTATTGACTACTTCGATCTGTAACGGAGGAAAGAACGAGACAAGTTGCTTAAAGTATGGATACAGTTGCATAACTGACAGGAATAATAATAATAATAATAATAATGAGAAACAATAAATCACACAGTTTTACTTCCGTTAAAAGAAATACTTTGAAGCGTCCCTTTTAATGTTTTTAGGAGGAGGGTGATTCAAACTTTCTGTCTGGATAAAATGAAGCAGCTCTGCAGGAGGCAGTGGAGCTGCATCAGTTTAAACAGCTAGAAGATTTGAAGTAACACTCCTAAAAATTTAAGCCATTTTATTTATATGTAAATAAATAACCTAGAATGCTTGATATAACTGATCTCCACTTTTTTTTTCCCCTACTGAGAATCAAATCATGCTGTTATTGCTCTACAGGTGTTCTTCCAGAGGGAGGAAAATTCAGTCACTCCACTGGAATTTTTTGGAGGGGAGACAGGGATGACTTCCAATCAAACTAAAAAAACCTTGATATTCAAAATATGGCTCCATTTTGTCTACAAAACCAGGGTTGTCAGTACACTAGTTTGATAAAATAAGTGTTCCAATTTCTTATCTGACTTCTTCTGTCATGAACATTTGTTCAAGTTTAGTAATGTGATAATGAATGTCGGTCTTTTATAACTAGAGATTTAAAAATATTCATATTTAATTTTTACACTGGGTACTTAAAATCACACTGAAAATCATGTAGAACTGGGTTGACTATTAAAGCAAACAATATTCCAATTTTCTGCTTGTTATTTTCATATGTCTGCTATATTCAGTGTTTGATATATCCATCCTGAATACCTTCCCAAATGCTTTTATTCCTCACCAAAAAATATGAGTTCAAACCAGAGCCGAGTATTTCAAGGCACTCTTTGTCACCGGTATAACCCAACAAAAAGCAGGCTTTGTGCACAAAGGTAAAAGCAGGGATTGGCAGGAGAGAATATCAAGGAGCAAATCTCTCCTACAAATCCCCCCCCACCAAGGGGTCCCCTCCGTTCCATTAGTGCAGCCACAACGTGGCAAAAAGCAGGGACATCCATCCGAGGGACTCAACCAGCTACTCGTTTGAGTGACCCCCTGTTAGCACACCCTGCAGCCCGGACTGCTGCAGGCACACAGCCTCGAAAGGAGCTGGAGAAGGCAAAGTGCTGCTTTATTTTCCTATTAAAACAGCACAAATCTCGGTGCAAGCTCTCCTGAATTTTCCAGATGGAAAGCACTACAGTAAATGGGCCATTATTTTCTGCTGTGGTCAGTTTTAGGAGCAAACCAGTTGGTATGACTGCACTTTTCCTAGCAGGGATTTTCCCTTCCCATAATCTTATCTTTGGACCTCGTTGTTTATTTTCCTGCATGTTTTTATGGGAATAACCACAGCACAGGCAACTGTAAAAGGGATCAGAGGTTACTGCTGTGAAATTGTCACCCTGAGCTTTTACTGCATGATTTTTGAGTCCTGTTTCCCACACCCATTTCAATGGGCACACTCGGAGTTGTACAGAATTTAAGCAGTCACCACAACATTTGCAGAGCTTTGCTCTCGGTGTTTTTGGCAGCAGAGTTACATGTCCAATAAAAAAAAAAAATCACAGTAAAAAAAAAATAAATAAAGTACAATATGAGGTGAGTTAGCATATGGAATAGGGGTACAAGGGAATCATACCTAAGGTTCACATTGGCAGATAGGAAAAACCCACGTGGCTCAAACCATTGGTCATATGGCATATTAAATACTCACCTGAAATGCCCAGTGTACAAAAGTAGAATTAAATACAGATCTTGGGGTTTCATGATCTAACCCAGGGGACAGAGCACTCTTCAGAAGAGACCATTCAAAAGAGAGTTTAAAGATTCCTACTGAGAGCATGAAGATGATAAATCCTGAGCCAAAAGGCATTTCTAGATGTACAAATGTCTTCCTAATAAACTGAAAGACTTCAGTATAAGAGTGAAAAGATAAGGGAAGACCTGAATTCAATAGTTTCTCCAGAGAGCAAGAATTACAGTCATGTAATTTATTTGTTCTCCTGAAGAAAGTAACTCCACTTCTTCATGAATATAATTCACAGGGTGAGGATGACAACCCTTCCAGAATGTTAAAAGCTGAACATTCAGGGCTGTGTTCTGCTGCAGCCAAGAAAGAGGAGAAGAACTTGGCCCAAAAGGTTCTCTTCTCAAACCAGAAAATAACAAAGAAGAGAGTGTCCATGGAACTAAATAGCACATTTTAAATTAAGAGCCAACTTTTTCATTACAAAAGAATGCATTTATTTAGAATAATCCGAATTGATAAAAAGAAGAAAGTAGATGATACATCATACAGCGTAGAAAGTTTCAAAATTTTCCAACATAATATAGGCTGCGATCCTGTTTTGATTACAGGCCTTCAGGTGAGGCAAAACAGTCCTATCCTCCACTTGAAGCTTATTTGTAAGGCTGAAATTTTTCACACCTGTCTCATTTTTCTCTATGTTCTATACTCTGGAAGCTCCATACTTTTCAGGTGTGCACAGCTGATAAAAATATCAGTGGTTAGCAATTTAAAAAAAATAAAAGAACAATCTTATCCTAGACAGAACAGTCCTGACAGAACAAGTTTTTTCTGACTTTAAATGCAGAACTCATTTTGACAAAGCATTTCTGTTGCCACTAATATTAATAGGGCCCAGGTGTCATTCAACTAACAACATTTCTGCGTGAAATAAAACAGTTTGCAATCCACTTGAGCGTGGCTACTGCAATGTTTTCTCTATTAAAAGCTACCAAGTGGGGTGCTAGTCCTTTATCTACCTTCAGAACCACTCACCAGCAGTGACTTTCATTGCGAGAGGGTTTGCATTAGTGCAAGAGGAAAGTTTTAATACAGAAAGGAAGGGGGGAAATGCAGTACAGCACCGCTACATATTTTTTAGTATCTGAAGAGGAATGATCTTTAAGCAGCTGTTTACACGTCCCCTGCAAATTTTCAGTTTTTCCTTTTATTCTCAAAATGTTTCTGGACAGTAATTTTCCCCTTGATGCAGATAAAGCAAATAGAGTTACAGGATGAATGGAGCAGAGGAGGAAAGAATCAGACCGGTGGGGTAAAAATCTGACATGTGGATTAAAAAGTTCTCAAACCTCCACACTCCCGAATGTGCCTGTTCTGGAGGTAACTGGAGAAACTGTTCAGGGGACAATTTAAAAAGGTACAATGGTTTTGGGATGTTATTCGGATGATGCAGTTTGGCCTAAAGTGACCTCGGTGAATTTCCCAAAGGCTGTCAGACCTGCCAAGAGGGTGTGATCAGTCTTGGCTCTCCCTTCAGATGGAAGAGTTTGTGAGAACAGCCACAAAGACTTGGGACAAATTGCTGAGAAGTAGCAAAGGTTGGAAAGTCCTGTCTTTCACGAATTTTCAGACCACCTCTACCTCTTCCTCAAACCTGCATAACTCAGACGAGCCAGTTGTGACAATTCATGTGCCAGCGGTCTTTTCTGAGAGAACTATCCAGGAAGAAAACACTCAGAGGAGGAGAACACCCCTCCCTCCCGAGAATTGCTATCATATACTTACAACACAACAAAATATCTGAATGAACAACAGCAGACAAAAGAGAAAATCAGAAGTCGATAGCCAGGCCCTGACCTACTTGTGTGCATTTTTCAGGCACCTTTCTTTAAAGAAAATTCATGGTTGTCTTTATAAAATAGGTCTGACATTCCAGTGTGAAGAATCACAGTGGAAATCCCTTCCCTAGATTTGAAGCTTCTCTTTCAAGAGAGGATGCAAAATAAAACCGTCCTTAACACCTCAAAGTTTTGTCAATTTGGATGAGTTTTCATTAGAGCACTGCAAGGGAGATCTGGAAACAAACCCCGACACTATTGTAGGTTCTTTATAAGTGTTTTAGGAGTGAAGGGTTTTGTCGCGTGCTGTGGCTTTCTGCCCAATAATGACAGAATAGAAACTAAGCAAAAATAATCTAATTTACAGCACAAGCGTATCATGGTGGAAACTGGTCTTGTTAGGATTTGAGCGATCAATTTAGTCGTGAGGCAGTCTAGAGTTTATTCCTAGTCTGTCATCCTCATACACATATAAAGCGAGGGGATGCTCTACCTTCTTCTTCCGCATCTCCAGAAGTGCATTAGACATCAGAGGATTCTTGCAAATCCTCCCGCTCCCCAAGGATGCTACAGACATCCTCATCTTCTTCCATCACCTCTTCTTGAGCTGGCTTCCTGAGAAACGCAGTACAAGTGTATGAATTCCCTTGCATGGGCCACAACACACAGCACGTGAGGATGTGCTCAGCTCGAGGTCCATCCAACAGTGCATCTAATGTGACCTGCGTGTAAGTTCATCACTCGCCACTGGACACCTTGGGACTACTTTTGAATCTGTTGGCCCGTTGCCTTTTTTTTCATTATCATTCCACAGATGTGAAATGGATGCAAAAATCAAAGTCACTGAGTAAACAAAATGAGAAAAAAAATCACAGAGGCCTCTCGGCAGAGAAACAATAAATCCTACTGAAGGTACTTCTACGACTAAGAGCAGAAAGGAAACTAAGAAGACGGATGTTAGCAAAGAAATATAATTAATGTTCATTTGGTTTTAAATAGTATCAAAGAAAAATTTATCTGTGAATTAAGTGGACAAAGATTTGCAGAACTACAAGCTACCTCTCCGACTAGGAAAAGAACTGAAAGGATGTAATTTGGGTTTTGCGCTCGTTTACACTCACCACAACCAGAAAGACATCCTGACAGAAATGCCAACAGACAACACTGCTCCTAGAGCCACCAGGAAGAAAAGAACACACATTTAGAGATCATCTTTCCATAAAGATCTCCATTGCCTGGGCACCTGTTGGCCAGCCCTACACTGTGCCAATTTGAATTTTCTCTAATGATGAGTGCTCCTTGACTAATGGAGTCAAGGTGAAGATCCGTATTTAATTACTTACCACAAAACCTCAGGAATGTCCCCAAGCCCTTCATCTCTCTCCCACCAGTTTCCACCCTCTTTATTTTATGCTCTGTGGATGCACTAAAGAGACCGGACTGCCCTGGTTTCAGATAACCTTTTTCCATAATGTTTTTCTAAAATATAAGGCTGCAACTTTTTCTCAAAACAAACCAAACAAAAAAAAAAAGTATCAATTTGTAGATGGGAAAAAGCAGAACGTTCTGTTTATCTTGGATGGCGACAAACCCTCAAGTCTTCTGAGATAAAAAAGTTGTTTAAAAGATTCTTTAAAGAAATGAAAATTCTTAATTATTCACTTCTTTTTCTCATCAGCCGCATGTGAAACACTCACACCTGATATCTGGTTTCTTCTGCAAGCTGGCAGAAATACTTTTTTTTAAAAAGATCAAGCAGAACATGCCTGAGTACAACAAAGTGCTATTTCTCTGCAATGGAAAAGGCAAAATAACTCCAATAATTTTGCAGCGCTCCAGGACAAATTTTCCTACCTAAGATAATCTGTACTAATTTAGCACCAGGATTCAGTGCAAAGTGCCACAGATTTCCTTATTTCGCAAAAGGTGGGGATGGATATTACTAAGAAATCATCCATAGTGTCCAGCACATACACCTCAATATTTAACAGATTCTTAGTCTCTTCCTACTAAAAATAAATTCAGAATCACATTTTTCATTACCTAATAAGAAAGAAAATCGATTCGTTTTAATTGTGACATATATGCAGCAGTGGCAGACAGAACAGATTCATTTTTTTTAATCAAATGGTACTTCATACTTCAGACTCCACTATTTCAATTATTCTGTTATTGCAGAAATGGCAGCGACAATATATTTTTGGCAAAATAAACCACCATGTTTTAGAAAGCCTTCACAGCATTCTCCCAGCTGACGTTTCCCAGCACTGCTTTGTGCGCTGCCATCACCGAGGTAGAAAATGAACGTCCATTCTTGGCATTCTCAAACACATATTTCTATTTTTGCATATTATCATCATTTTATAATCTTTTCAATGCGTCCTTTCTGCTGCACAAACACCCCTCTGTTCACTTCACCTATTTTATTTTTTCCCGCGTGTTCCTTCTGTGAAAACAGCCAAGCAATTGCCAAGTACCATCATTGACACTCCCAAACACCCTGGGGCTTTCCTTTTAACATTGACTCGCTTTGATCTCAGGTTAAACATTTTTTGGGGGTTTTTTGGTTGTTTTTTCTTTTGCCCTTGTGGGCATTTCTTTTCAGCATACCTGGGTTTGGATTCTGTTGAGCCCTCTGAACCAGAGAATCTGTCCACGTCGAAGTTCTCTCTCCGCATGGTCAATCTCCTCGACATCTTCATTGAGTTCTTCCTCAGGGACCTCCTCCTTCTCAGTGAGCCTCCCTGCCTCCTTTAAAAACTTTAGCCTACTTGTTGGGATGGTTGCAATGACCTAAAATCATAAAAAGGTACTGAAAACATAAGCCTCTTGCAATAACAACAGTATAATAACATGTGAATTATGAAAGAACAATAATATTTTAATAAGATCAATAATAATTCAGGAAAGTCAAGATAAGTACTCACAATAGTACTTTGCAACTCTATTTTAGTCCAGAAATATTTAGCTTACTATAAACAATTAGCTCTACATGCACCATTAAACCACACTGGTAATACCCTGCTGTGGAGCAAATACAAGGCTGGGAAAATTGTTATCCTTTCTCAAAAAAACTAGAGGAAGAGATCAGTATTTTAATGTAATTATGTAAAAAAACTTGACAAGATTGATGCTGCTTCAGTTAGAGTTTGGGTATTTCTAATGGTTTATGTTAATGGGAGCTGACAATTCATTGCATCTCATGCTTATAAATCTCACCCCACATTGGTTCACAGATTCAGCTTCCCTTGGTTTTAGCAAGTTGAAATCCTTTTCCTGGCATTGAGGTTTCTGAAAGGTGTGGATCTGATTGTCTCCCTGCTGGATTTTTTTAGGGCTCTGTCTTATTCTGTGTCCTTATTACAAATAAATTCTGATTAGTTCAACCCCTCTCCTAATTCTGTTTGTTTACCCAAGCAGTCCTTGAAAGTAAATAATAGAGGAGATAGCTAATAACCTTAAAAAATTGCAAATACTGCAGTTAGACAATGTAATAATGCAATTATTTTAAATCCATTTCAGTGTTGCCCTCTTGGGCAGTCATTTTCTCTTTGTTCTGCTTTCTTTTGTTGGCTTCTATAAAAAAAATAGGAGCAGTTGGCTGTACAAACAGGACATTACCTGCAACATACTGAGCACTTAAAGCAAATCACCTACAAAGTCAACTATTAGACCCACTTAACAAAAAAAGGGCTGCAATTTTCTTTTCTGCTTGTCTTCACTTCAGCAACCACATCTCTGAAGCCCAGACGTGTGAAAGGCAAAGACAGAATCGAGACAGCTGCAGCAAAGTTGGAGGACAGTTTTGGAGAACTGGAATGGGTATAGTGAAGACACAGGAAAAGGTACCAAATATATATTTTCAGGGTGAAAATAAACCTTTGGGTTTGCTGAATGGCTGCTTGAACTTCATCATCCACAAGCCCACTTCTTTTTTCTTTTAAATATTATTTTTACAGATAGAGAAAGAAATGTAAAAAAAAGAGAAACCAAACCCAGTTTCTACACTACCACTGGACCTCTTAAGAAATGCATTTTAGGGGTTAAAAAACAAGATGCAAAGTTGGAAAATTAATGAATGGGCGTGACACGAGCAAGGACAGAAGAGGAGAAAGAGAGCAAAGGTAAGTGCTAGTTGGTGAAATACTGCAAGTCCTCCAGCTTCCCAGCTTTGAAAACACTACAGTGCCAGCTCTCTACAGAGAGAAGCTGCTGGAGACTGTTTGGGATCTGATGGAACCGGTGCTGAGGAAGCATCTCCAAGCCAGTACACACAGAAACAATGCACTGGGGAGGACAACAAACCTCTCCTTGGTGACCTCCCTCAGCCCCAAAGCTGCTCTGATTCTTTTCTTGGGGGGTTTTACGGGGCTGTTTGTTGGTTGTTTTCTGTGTCTGCCCAGACCTGCCCAGCTCAGAGAGTGGCTGACTCTGCAGACTGGATGCAGATGAAGGACCTAAATATTATTCCCAGAAAAATTATTGCCATTTTAAAAAGTGGTCAATCATATTGGAAATGTAACACGAAATAGTTCAGAAAGCTTTTATTTTTCAGAAGCGATGAGGGCTATCTGTTAGAAAACTGTCCCTCAGAGCATCTCAGATTGACTTCCTAAAAACTACACCTTAAATTACTTTTAGAAGTGCCAACTTGGACATCGAAACTTGAAAATATGGATTGGTTTAGTGGTTCACAAGAACAGCAGGTTCAGGAGGTGGGAAAAAAAAGGTAACAAATTTGGTTTATGCTGAATTAGAATTAGTCATAGCAGGAAAAAAAGGCTCCAAAGGAAGAAAAGTACCATTTCTAAAGGAAATTAAGTCCCTCTCACTGTAGAGTTCCATGAAGAGAAGACTTGCCAAAGGGTAAAACTTATGTAAATACGGACATAATGCTTTTATTTTTAGCTTGTGTTTTGCTTTTCTGGTCACTAAATACTGACCACAAAAGAAAGATTTTTTTTTTCCCTGTGTATTTGCTTTCTTCTCAGTGGCAAAATTGTTGGGATATTCCAATACCAGTGTTAATTTAATGGCTAACATCTTGCAATAGTGGGAACTAAACTGAAAACAAATGCTGATAATACTATTCGTTTTCAATGCTTATGTAACAACCTGTGTAACAAAATTTAGAAGCCAAAAAGCACATTGAGCAGAGGCTGTGAGAAATTCTTCACAGCTGAATAGTCTAATAAAACAGCAAGGACTTCTCTCCCTCTCCCTGCTTTCCTTCCCCTCTCCAAAAGTCAGTGTTTTCCAATCAGTTGAAAGAAAAAAGAAATCTTTCCTTTCCTGATTTTAGGTCTTCCTTCTGTGAGGTTATAACTCAAATGTCATCCTTAGGTAATAAATACAGCACAGCCCTTCAACAGTGATGGTTTTCAGCACCATTCACATTAAAAGCTGTTCTGATTCTGATCTTATTTCTTTGAAAACATGAGGCTAAACTGTCCAAAACTTCTTTTCATAAGACAACAATCAGTTTTGGAATCTAGCATCTCTTCATTCCACCAGAACCATGTCAGTGTTCAACTGCAGTTGGCAATTTCTTCACTCTTCCTTTGCAGTGACAAACTGGTGATCTACAAGTAACTTCACATCTGAGAGAAAAAAGTGTAACTTGACATTTTTCTTTACTGCATCAGGTGGCCCCAATTTAAATACGTTAATAATGCATTCAAAGATGAAAAAAATACTGTTACTAACTTTGCAATATGTTTGAAGAACAACATAGTATTTTAACAATAATGATTGTGTTTGTATTATCACTCCCAGACAAATAATCCCAACTGATTTAGTGATCTCACTGACATTTGCTTTTACATCTGTGTATAATTATACATTAGCTAATGATGACACAGGATATAGCAGAAGCTTCAATGACACTTTCATTTAACTGCACTATCACATCTACCCTTGAAGTTCCCAGAGAGCTGCCTTTCAGTGTGTGCTACCCATGGCACTGTGAGACCCCCGAGGAAATAACAGCACAGTGGGAGTAGGAAAGACAGCAGAGCTTGGAATCTGCACGATCCCGAGTGCTTACCTGACCCCACACAAGCTCTCCTAATCCAATAAATACACACCACATCCACTGGTCGAGCTGCAGGGGAGAACAGCTGAAGGGTTTTCCTCCAAACTGGACAATTACTATCTGCAAAGAAAATCACAAAAGGAGGCAGGTGAATTTTCCTGGGGAAAAACCAACCAACGAACCACAACAACAGAACAAAAATCCCGAACAAACGAACAAAACAAGAAGCTGCAGAATCTCAGTCACTGTAAAAAAAAATAAATAAATCAAACCACACAAACTTATGCCCTCGGAATTAAAGGTCAGCAAAAGCCAGAGCAGTTCAGACTAAGGTTCCTTAGCTTCACATCCACCCACGGTCAGGGAGCCCAAAACAGGGCTGTGCCTCTGCACTCTCCCAGCTGGGCATGTGTTGATCCTGATGTCATTTTGGAATGCCCATGGCAAAATGGATTTTTCCCTCTGATTAATGTTTTATTGCACACTCAGAGATTTACACAGGTAGTTTACCAAAATCTAGTCCTGTTGGAGAAAGAGGGTGGCAAACCCACACGCCTTGGAGCAGGATAACCAACACACAGAGAATCTGAACAGGTTCCTAAGCCTGATGGAGAAGGTTTTGCCAACTGAAAATCAGATACTATTGATATTTCTTGTCAGTAGTGCTGCTGCAAAACCTCAAGTCCCAAACAAGACTTAAACTGCCAGAATTTTAGTTCATGGTATTAAAATCTCATTTTTGAACTAAAGCCCGTCTCTATCAAGTTCTACTGCCTATCACTGGTGCCTTTTCTCCAATACTTCATTTTTTGAGTTGTTTCCCTTTCCTGTTTCAAACCACTGTAGCCCAGGTTCAACAACTGCATCCTCCTCCTCCTCATTCCTCCCAGGAGAAAGGTCCCAATATTGAGTTTTCAGGACTGAGTAACCATGTCAAGAGAGAAATAGCTCAAGTCTAAAACTTCTAAAAGGTAATATCAAATATATCAAGCACAGGATAGGTGCCAGCAAATGGAGCAGAAGGAGGAATTGCGGTTCTTACAAAAGAAATATTACAATCTTTTGGGATAAATGTGTATTACTGTGATTATGGTCACATGTGACTGGGCCAGCAAACTCAGGAGATGAACATGAACAACAGCTATGAAGAAACAGGATTCCTGAGAACACTGAGAAGGATTTGGCAGTGGCATTTAACAGAAGAACAGTTCAGCTTTGGGTACTTGAAGGCAAATTTGTCTATTCATGTAGCAGTGAGTAACTCTAAAACACTTTGCTGGTAAGCTATTGAATAATTTCTTCAAAAAAACCAAGTTGCAACATCAACAAATAACAATGGCTGTTATTACTGGACGTGCTAAGATTAATTAAAGAATTAACCTGGTTATAATGATCAAAATTTATGTTGCATTAGTAGGGGTGCATAACATTTTGTATTATTAACACTTGTATTGATTGAGAAAATCTGTGAAAGCAGGTGGTTTACTATTAAATGTACTTCCAACAGCCTTAGATTTGAAATAAAAACACACAGAAAAAACCCCACAACTTCCGATGTATAGTTACTAATTCTTGCCCAAATCATTACCTGAATAGCAAATGTGCCCAGTACAATAGTGCAAAAGATAGGATTTCTGAAGATGCCATCAAAGACATTCCTCTCGCCATGGATTTTCCGTGCATTGATCTCATTGAAAAGCTGCATCATGACAAAGGTGTTGAAGATAATGGTGTAATGCTCTGAAGGAGGAGAGTGAAGCGGAGCGTTCCTCCCGCTGTCAATCTTAAACATTTTCTCACCTGGGAGCAAGACAAAAATAAAAGTTTCCACCAGAATAAATGAAACACATTTGTATTTCCCTTGTTTACTTTAGCTGCCCTCTATGCTCTGCTTTACCAGTTTCCTTTCTGCACCACTGAGCAAAACACAACTAAACTTCTGAGCAAGAAGCTGGTCAAATCATGACTTTTATCTAATATCTCAGTATACCTATGAAAGGCTGTCAGCAGGACTTTTCCTCTAACCAACAGGAGTTATTCTAAGCAGTCAATTCCTTCTCATGTAACAAGCACCTAACACCACTGACAGTATTTTTGCCATTTTCTACAGTAATTCAAAGCAGCTGCTCTTCAGCAGGTTTTATCCATTTCCTAATCCAGTAGGGCATAACTTTTTATAATAAGCATTCAAGGATATCAGTAATTAAAAAGCATAGATATTTGTGGTTTTAAATAGCTTTGGTTCTGATCAGTACCAGGCACTGCTGTTTATTTTGATAATTCAACTGTCACTTCTGGATCTGATCCATCAAAAAACAAGATGACAACCCATGATGAGTAACTGCAAAAATGAGATGTGTGGAAAAGGTATCCACACTCAAGAGACTTCTTTTCTTATAGAATTTTGGGTTTGGGTTGGAAGGGACCTTTAAAGATCATCTAGTCCAGTCCCCCTGCCACAGGCAAAGACCTCTTTCTGTACAGGATGCTGCTGAAAGCCCCATCCAGCCTGGCCTTCAACACCAGTGATGATGGAACACGCCCAGTTTCTCTGGGCAATCAGCTCCTGTGTCTCACCACTGTCACTGTAACAAAAGCTTTTGCTTTATGGACACTCCATCCTTTCCTCTTCCAGTTTCAAACCACTGCCCCAGAGCTGGACAGAGTGCCCCGGGTGGGGTTTCACAAGGGGGAAGGAGAGGGGGACAATCCCCTCCTTCGACCTACTGGGCACTCTCCCTTTGATGCAGCCCCATTTGATGCTGCATTTCTGGGCTCCAAGTGCACACTGCCAGCTCATGGCCGATTTTCCACCCCTTTCTAACACACAAAGTTCCCAGATGACACCCAGCCACTGTCTAAGGCAAGGATGGGGCATTCACGTGGAAGTGTAAATAATGAGTGAAATAAGAGTGAAGATTATCACAATACCGCTCGTTTTCATAACCACCGTGTTGCTAATAAAAGCAAATTAAAACTTGAACATTTTCCTGCTAACTGCATTATATGTAGAATTTCTGCAGGAAGAGAGAAGGTTTCCTGGGGGTTTCTCCCGAGGCTGTCAATTCCAACGGCTGAGTTAACAGGGAGCGCTTTCCTGCCTTGGGATATTTGAGCAGTTCATGTTCAAGTCACTGGGAATAATGAGCATATTTCCAAAGACAGAATTTGGCTTACAGTCTTTTGACAAAAAGTAGATTATGATATCACAAATATAGCAGTAACACATTATGAGACCCCAAAGCAGGCTGTGAGAGAGCAGAGATTTTTAAGCAGACTATCTGTCTCCAGAGAGGTAACTAAGCATTGGAAACATTTCCCTTCCTATATATAAACAATAAGGAAAAAATTAATGAAAGCAAACCGATATCATAATTTTATCTTCTACAGATACACACACAAATTACATCTATTTGCTTTCATTCCATACACTCACAAACACAAATATATGAATATTTCTCTCAGTGAGGGCACCTGTCCTTAAGTCTCTGTTGCTGCACTGCATCACTTAGTTGGCAAAAAAGTACATGTTGCTATTGAAGAATGCCAATGGTGGTTAAATCTATAAGTAGGTTTTATTTCCAAACATGTTCCAAAAGGTGTTACAGCAAAGCTTTAAGTTTCTTATGCCTTGTTACTGAGGTTAAGATTTTTTTATACTACGGTCTGCCAGAACTACATAGTGACTTCTGGATTCCTGGTGTGCCTGACATCTCCAAGACATTACTGCATGTTCAAACACAATGCATTTCTGCTGATGGGAAAAAAGAGAAAAACTTCATGTTCTAGTCTGTACAGAAACCTCTTGTAAAAAAAATGAAGCATTATTTGATCAAAATAGAAATAATTCTCAATAATCTGGAGTTCATTATGGAAGCACCGAGCTTAGAACATCCTGTCACTGCAAAGCTGAGCCTCATGGAATTTAGAAAGGAAAAGACTATTTCCTAGGCTTATCAGAAAATTGGTTGGGCTGTGTCCTTCAAAGTGTGCATGAGTTTTCCAGAGACACTCAGGAAATTAGAATAGGGTGAAAAAGCCTGGTTTTCTTTTCATCTGGCTCAGTATAAAGTATTTTAAACCACAAAACTCAGCAAAGAGCCATTATAACTCCCCCTGAAGTTCACAGAAGTTCTCATTCTGAGATTCATATCACATGAATTACCAAGACTTTCTACACCTGGTTTAGAAAAATCTAAAATTATGGTTTCCTAAGGCTCGCTAGACATTCTCACACTGCACCGTGAGTGTAGCAATATTACAGACCATCTCTTTTCAAACCCCTGGCAATTACTTTGGTTCAAGCAACTCCCCTGTAAACAGACCATCTCCTCCTCTGAGCAGCCCAAATCAGCTGCCAGATGGGGGGAAGGTGGAGCAAGACTTACACAACAGAGCTCAAAAACTTCCCAAAGATCATAAATTTACATTTCCAGCTTATCTGGAAGTCCGTATATAAAGGAAAAAATAAAATGAATGACAACACATGCAATTTGACAGTGATGACATAGTGACAAGAAGACAATACCCAACTGAAAAAATAACAAGTCCTTTGAGCAAGTTCACTTATTAATGTGGAGCAACAGAATCTATTATTAGCTCCCACTATTCCCTGCAGCAAGAAACATATTTCCTCCTTCCCTCCACTCTCCAAAATACAGCCTATAAAAAGCATCTGTTCTTGCAAGGCCTGAAGAAGAATCCAATAATCTAAAAAATTAGATTTTTTTGTCCCCTTTTAGTATCCATTCTAGAAATTAAATGTCAAAGCAGAGTGTTATTTGTATCACTTAATACTGATTACTTGCTTTCTCTGCCACTGAAGATCAACATAATTTCTTGACTGTGGCAAACATTTTGCTCCTGGTAAGAGCTTCTCCGGCTCTTGGCAAAACTGATCTCCATTTTTACTGTGGTTGGGTTCATGGTTTTTGTTTTGTTTCAATTTGTTGTTACAAGATGACAGGTCTCAAAATGAAAATTCAGTACAGAAGCAGGCCTAGATACTCCTGTAAAAACCTAACCATCCCTGCTATGTGTCTGCCGAAGCTCAAAGCTATAATTTGTGAAGAGGCAAAGAATCTCATTGATGTAGCAGCTCATGGAAGGTGACTAAACCCATTCCACCTGTTGTGTTTCCAATCCCATTAACCAGCTGCATAACTAAGACAGGCTTAATAAATGTGCATTAAGTGGTTACACTCCAAGCACCTTGAAGCGTTAAGATACGCAAGGTAGATGCTCCTAAACTAAGCACCAAGTGTCAGGGTTTCTTACCCACAAAAAGCAGGGTAAAGATGAGGGTGAGCTGGTAGACGGCGTGGCCCAGGATGTTCTTCATCATGGTGCGGGAGATGAGGGGCTTGTTCCTGCCGTACGGCTTCCGCAGCAGCAGAGCCTCGGTGGGGGGCTCCGTGGCCAAGGCGAGGGACGCGAAGGTGTCCATGATGAGGTTGACCCACAACATCTGTACAGCTTTTAGAGGGGAGTCCTGTGGAGACAGTTTGGAGAGTTACGTATTTCCCAGGGAAATCGTCGCTGTGGGTCACTCAGTGGGACGTCATTTCTTACAGCAGGGCTGAGACACGACACAGGTCTGTGACCCTTGTTGCGTTGCCTCTGCAGGAGCAGAATCACAGGAAGCACCATGACCTGAGCGAACACCAAGGAGTTCTTCGCAGTCATTCAAATCAAGGCCTTTGTAATCACGCTACTTTTACAGAGCCTAACAGGAACACTTCATAACACTCGTCACAATCCTCTCTGTTACCTCATTCATCATGCTTAAAATTTCAGCTCAGTTTAGGTAACCAGATAGTGCAAGTGGGAGTTTCATTCCCGGAAGAAAAACTACATTGAAACAATTTAAAAAGTAATGTTTTCTTTTTTTACTATAACTTACTTGTCTTTAGGGTTTGTTTTTTTCAGAAACAGCTTGATATTATTAAAAGTTTCTGAAACAATTACAGAGACATCTTGATTTTTAACCAAGACCTTTAAATAACAGTAGCGAGATTAAAAAAAAAAAAAAAAGGAAGCCTGATATTTTGATTTTAAAACTACTCTTACACTTATTAAGCTGTATCAAATGTGCAAAAGCAAGACAATCTTTTATTATAGCCGCTATTATTTTCCTGGTTAGAGGAAAGGCTATTTGGAACTATGGCTATGGAATGAAAAAAACTCAACTCTTGCTCTTTGGGAGGATGCAGTTCCTAAAGCAGCTCGCCAGTCACTAGAAGGAGCTCTTTCCTCACACAAAGTCTACAGTTAGAGTCTAGAGGACTTTAAGTTAGGTTTAAAAACCCCCAGAAGTAACTAAATACAGCAAAGCAGCAGCCCTGGGGAGAAGGCTGAACAACTATTCTAAAGTTCCACGTGCAGTTCACTGGGGCAGCCGAGGGGAGGTGGACGCAGCTCCTTCGAGGAGCCAGGAGAGCAGAAAGGAGCCAGGTTCGGTCCTGTATCAAACAACCTCCTGTGCCTTCAGCCTTCGTAGACAATGGGCAGCACTAGCAAAGTCTGATTTCTGTTTCAAATAGACTGGTTTTTTGAGCAAAACAGAATCTCCAAAGTAATAAGGTACGAGCATGACGACCTTCATAATGAAATGGAGTTCTCTGCAGTGGGAACACTGAAGAGGGAGCACTGTTTTTGTGCACTACATTGCCATGGCACTGCAGCAGCGAAGACAGGGAGAGAACAGCACACAAAGCAAAGCAAAGCCCACAGAAACTCCCTGAGAACTCTGCCCTTTTCTTCAGAGGGTTCAATGGTCACTTTTACTGAAATGCTATCAAATAAGATGGGTTGATATGCATTCTGTATGCCAAGGACATATGGAAAACAAAGGGAAGTGGTTTAGTCTATGTGGGTCTGGTTCATATTCAATCCTCCCTTGAGATAAAATATTATTTCCTCTTGAAAACACATTTTTGACACAACATTTACACATCTTTTGATACATTTCATTTATTTAAGAAAAAAAATATCGTTTTGGCTTCTTCAAAGGGATGGAGAAAAGAAATCTACTGTTTCTAGCTCTTCCAGGTCGGTTACAGCATGGAAGGGAGGAGGGTTAGCAGTAATAGATTCTCTTGGTTATGGGCTGCATTAACTGGGCTTATCTGGAGAGTTCAGCCCACTCATCGGATATGCAGCTGCAGCAACAGGAAACAACTTTGCCTTTAGAGGTGCTGAAAAACTCAGGGTGATCAGGACAAACTTCATTCCAAATGGAGACTTTGTTTATTTTTATTAATACAAATACCTCAATTGTAGTAAAAGCAGTTTGCTGCTGGGCCTCAGAGGCCCTACGTGGGACACAGTAAATAGAGAAAAAGGAAAACATCTTTCCTGCTGAACAATTTTTCTTGTCATATTTTTGCCTGTCCAGTTAATAAGTTTTCTTGAGAAACATTCTCTGCGTTGAGATGTTACAACAGCTCAATTTCCACTTCATGCGCTGGTTTCTATGTCAACAAAACTGACTTTGTCTGTTATGCTTAATAAATAGAGGCAGATATTCAGGTGCCTATCAGAGCCCGCCATACTCCGGCATAATGCAAAGGCAGATTATTTCAGTCTCTAAATCACACAACTGTAATTGGCAGTCATCAGTTTTGGCAACAACATGTTCTCACCATTCCACACTGCCAATCACCTTGGGTGGCTCTGGTGCCCCTAATAATTATCTCTTATTGGCAGTGCTACACTGCTCAGTCAAGTGTGAGAGCTCGTTCTAGGCTGAAGACCAAACATTAAATACACATTAGTCTGGGCGGGCGGTGGAATGAAATTTCCACTGCAACTCTATCTGATTTCTGATTAGTTGGTGGAAACTGAGGAAAATGCATGTCAGCGAAGGGGCTCGGTCTGCCATTACAAGTTTTAGTCACTTATGCGAGTGGGATGCAAATCGACATTCTTTTCAATGCATTTTAGCCACGAGTTGACTGGCTAATAATTCTTAATTCCCTTCCTGCAAACTTTGGGGATGAAAGCTGTTCAAACTGCAAGCCACCCAAAATCACCACTTATTCATGAAATTCCTTTCCACTTGACCTTGGAATAGGTTAGCAAAGGCCTAGAGGTAAAAGGAAAATGTCCCTTAAATCAAGTGATGTTACACTTCATCTTGGAAACACTTAAAAGTACAAATCGCCAAAGGCTGGAAAAAAACTACAAATCTTTTGTGACATGCAGAGCCTCGCAAATTTTAGAGCTTGTTCTTTTTGATTTGGATGACAAGCCGTAAGGGAATAAAAAGGTATTTTCACCCTTCCCTCTTTACTCCCACTTGTCACGGAACACATGCATAGATTCATAAAAATACGCATTTCTGGGGGGTTAACTTTCTTTACATTAATGCAAAAAACTGTCAGCCCTCACTTCTGCCGCTGGATCACAGCGTCCACTAATTGTATGGAAGTGGCATCCTTAATTCTATTCCCATTCCTCTAAGCCTTGCCAAAACAAAGCTAAACAGCACAGGCTTGGATTTTGTATTACAGCTTTTTCAAATTTGCTAGTGCTATTATTTTAGGATTTGCCAAATACGGTTCTGCAGTAAAACATTATAACCATGTAAATTACTGCCTTATACATGTAAGTATAGATCATCCTCATTTTTATGAACAAGATCTGTAAAAACAATCAGTGATTCATGCAGTAGTTCAATGCTACAGTGCTTTTTAATTAACATTTAATTTTCCAAACATAATGCCCTACAGAGTCACTGTTTTCAGTTCCTAATGTCTGCTAAAACATTTAGTCTTTCTCAAAGTACAAGAATAATAATTTGAATGTAAAATGTTAAAACACAGGCTTTGTCTCCCCTTTATTCAATGCAACCTTTTTGAACAGTTACGTCCCCCCAGCAGTTGGAGACACAGCCGAAATCTGGCATGGAGATAAACCCCTTTGCTTTATAGTTCCACTAAAAAACTGGTTCCATTTGACTGCGCCGCATTTGAAAACCTGAATGTTGTTCATACTCAGATTCCTTTCAACAGCTCCAAACGCAATGACGTCGTATTTTCTCGGTGCCGGGTGTATGTTGGGGACAGGGACCGGGATGAGCCTGGTGGCTTTGACAGCACGTACAGAACGGTGTGACAGCCGGAGATGTGGGAGTGACAAACTCACAACCATCCCAGGCAGAGCTCCAAAGAACCACACTCCCTGAACCAGTCCCGGGCTCTGCAAAACTGCTGTCCAGAGGGGGAATCAGAATATAAGAGCTGATATCTCATAAATCCACTGGAAAAGCCAAGGTTTAGATTAACCCGAGGCAACGGCTGCTGAACAGAAAGGACAATTCAAGACAATCACGCCCTGAGCACTATGAAAGTGTGCACGTGGCAACACAGGGAGAAAGGCAGATGAATGAGATTAATTAAAAGGCAAGGTGAATGAAGAGAGCCCAGCTGCACTGTGCCACAGAAACTGCACTGCCACGGGACCCGCAGGGGCCAGGGCTGTGATCTCATCCCTGGTGTTACGCATGCACTGCACACAACATTCCCAGCACCAGTGAAGCCTCAGACTGCTCCTGAGTCAGCTTTTCAGCAGAGACTTTAAGCTCCCTTTCCTTGGATGACCCAGATCTAAGTGCTTTACATAATCGCAGACCCACAACGCAGAAGTTCATCATTTCTTGAAAATTCCCAACTCGTGGCTTATCCACGGTGCTGCTGTAGGCTGAAAGGGGCCCGGGGAAGTCAGACCTCTGTGAGGGGGAGCTGTGGCAGCAGCTCTGACAGGTGACACTCCGACTGTAACTCTTGTGCTGCTTGGAATATGATTTCTGTCACCTTAAGGTGCCTTCGTGCTGGGACCCACGACAGAGAACAGCAAGTGACCATTTGCATTGGTCCCTTGTAGCCTGCATCAGAACTGACTTGGTAGCCCTCAGCTACTCCTTTATAATCTTTACATAACACCAGAGCAGTACATTGGGTCATGTTCACTTTGTACACGTGGTTAAACATCAACGGAAATGGCAAACCAGGACAAAGCGGAGAGAGCAGATATTGGAGATCCTCTGGAACAGCAGCATCTTCTCGAAGCAGGCATGAAGTGGGTAAATAATAAAACAATACTTGATTAAACAGCAGTTCCCTGTAGCAGAATTGGCAAGGACCTCACTTTATTAATCTATTTGAGAAAATAAAGGACTCTTAAAATGACCACTAATAGTCACAGGTTCTGCCTAATGTTTTTCTTAACTCTGTCCATGGCCTCCTAAGGTGCCCTGGACCAAACAAATCATCTACTTGGGCAGTGCACTCTCTGGGTGCCCTTTGGAGGTCTGGTCTCACTCACACCAGTAACTCACACAGACAGACCCTTCATTAATACGGGGTTGCTGTGGTTTCATTGGGAGTCCTTCAGGGACATGACCACACACTCCTATTTACATGGACACCAGCACAAGTGCAGGATCAAGACTGAATACAATGAAGTCTATTAAGTTGCAAAGCAAAAGCCAAAAGTGAAAAAGAAAAATCAATCCAAGAACGGATTTTATTATCTTTGCAGTTCCTTGAAGAAAAACCAGTAGAAACCAAAAGGAGCAGGTGAGTGTAAAGGAAGCTTCATCCTAAAAGCACCTCAATGTGCTGGTTCTGAACTGCAGAGCAGGGGTTTTGAGAGATGCCGTCAGGAAGCACAGAACAGATGTTACTACCTACATCAAATTTTCCTCATTCTAGACCTGATGAAACAGCACCAAAAAGACAGCCTGTGTAATATTCATTAACCTGAGTATTAATGTGGACTAAAATAATGTTCTGTGTGTCAAAGGAAGGCAAAACCAATTACCTAAAAGCAAAGTAAAATTCAGCTCAACGTAGATTTTCTTTATATTCATTTTGAAGGTCACAGGAGGTTGCGTTGCCTTTTAGAAACTACAGATTTTAGCTTAATTTGTTTGTTAAGGACTAAAATGCTTCAATCCACATAGTAATTTAAGAGCTGTGCGCAGTTTTGCAGACTTAGATCTCTCTGTGTGCACCCAGACCTGTGCAAGATTTTTCAGTACAGTCATGCATTTCGTGCTAGAGCTATTTTCATAGCAACCAGAGGGTACAGTATGTTCCCAAGTGCAATTTTTAGCAAAGCTTCTGAGCCAAACAGAATGTCCTTTCACTGGCTGGAGTCAAAGCCCAACGTAATAATGTTCATTCGAGAGGCAAAATCCTTCCTGAATGAGACAGAACCGGGAGCTGCTCGGGATTATCCGCAGCCAGGCCACGGAGGGTGAACAGCGACGCAGGAAAGAACTGCTGCCCTTTTGCTACCATTTCAATTTCAGCTTCTCCCAGACCTCTCCTCTGGATCTGCGTCTTTGCTGCCGAGTTAAGGAATTGCATAAGAATCTGTTTGCAGAGAAATACAGGAATTCTGGGAGTATCCATTAAAACCTGCAGACAGGGACATCAGGCTTGGCAGGCTCAGCGATGTTCTTACAGACCACTGGGGCAACATCACTGCACTGGGGCTGATCAAACGCTCCTAGAAGCCAATGGAATGATTCAGAGGATGAAATTAAAAAGGGGAATGTATTTGCACTGATTATGCATTTCACATCCACTTAGATTTGATTTGAAATAGTCCTCTCACTGATTCAGTAATGCTAAACCTCTTTGGGAGTAAAACAGAAATTTCTTAGCTAATGAACAGAATGTATTCCCCTCTGTCCTTTCACCAAGCAACTAAAGATGCAGGACATTAACCAAAAAATTCACCTTAAATAAACGTTAGAAAGCAGCAAGTGAATAAACACTGTCTGTAAAAGAGGGTTTTAAAAGAAGCACTTGCCTCCGTTCCAGTGATGGTGCTCTTACCACCTCAACCCTTTCTCTGCGTGGTTTTGCACTGCTTATCAAAAATCCAGGAGGACTCACCTCCTAGAGTTTTAGTCCTTATTCTTCTGTTATCAGCACCAATCACTTCACAGCTAAACATTTTCTCAATACGCCTGAAAATTTCCCAAGGGAAAAGGGAAACTTATCCAACTTTGCTGCAACACCAATAATGTTGTCTCCCAGCACAGGCTGGGCTGTGACAAGGCACCACCTCGGCCTCTCTGTGCCAGAGAAGTTTCACCTCCTGCTAAAGGCACCCGGGTTTCCGGTTCCAGGGATCAGTTCCATGATGACAGGGTAAGTTTACCCCAGAGCAGAGCTCCTGACTTATTCGTTGCTTTGCTCAGGTGCACAGGAGGTGAAATGCACCCCTGGAACAGGGATGGCATCTGTGGGATGCACCACGGAGGGAAGCATCAGCTTTTCCACAGCACAGCTCAACCCAGGGAGGCATTTTGTAACAACACCTAAAATATACTTTATTTTAGGGAGTGACAGCATGAAAACCCATGTTTCACTGTTTTCTATTGAAAGACAAAACCCTTATACTCTACTTTGTACACCCTTTTTTCTCACTAGGGAAAAGAAAATTTAATTATATTAATCTAAATATAATCATTTGAAGGTAAGAAAATGTGGTTTACTTTCAAATGTGTTTTTTGTGAAAGACTTAAATGTGTTGCAGGTGCACCAGGACTGTCCCGAGGAATTAATGGAGAGAAGGAAAGTGATGTCAAAGTCCAGCTCTGTGTGTCATTTAATTGGTTTGTCATTTACATCTGCAATTAAAAAGAATTGCCTGAGAGCAACAAAATAATTGTATCAGTGCAAAAGATCCCCTGCTTGGATTTCTTCTGCATGTCAGTACTACTCTCTTGAAAAAAATAATCCCATTCCATAGTCCACCAAACCCACATACTTAGCAGTGAAATATTCTGAGAGGAAAAGGCAAATTCACATAACCTCTTCCTTCTCCCAGTCCCTGACATTTTCTCTCCTTTCATCACAGGCTCAGGGATGACATTAATATGTAATTAAAACCAGGGAGGTTGGTCTCTTCTCCTACCAATTAGCAATAGGACAAGAGGGCACAGGCTTAAACTCTGCCAGGGGAGGTCTAGGTTATACATCAGGAAGAAATTCTTTACAGAGAGTGATGAGGCATTGGAATGGCCTGCCCAGAGAGGTGGTGGATTCACCGTCCCTGGAAGTTTTTCAGATGAGATTGGACGCGGCACTGAGTGCCATGATCTGGGAATCACAGTGGGGTTGGATCAAGGGTTGGGTTTGGTGATCTTGGAGGTCTCTTCCAATGCAGCTGATTCTATGATATGGAGGCAGCACAAAAATCAACAGCTCCTAAACCAAGCTAAAGGAACTGCAAGTTCCGTTTGGGAGAAGATGGAGTAGCACAGTCCCTTACATTAACACCTACTTAACATTCAGCAGCTTGATGGGAAATAGGCTTTTAATGCTCCGAAGAATTTCAAAAAGCATATTTGCTGTCTACAAAGAGGCAAAGCCAGTGTGGTGAGACTTGGCCCACCCCCGAAGCCAGCTCTGAGCTGCCCTCACCTGGGTGATGCAGGCCCCAGTGAAAGCCACGATGACGGCCACGATGTTCACGGTGAGCTGGAACTGCAGGAACTTGGCGATGCTGTCGTGGACGTTGCGGCCCCACAGCACGGCCTTCACGATGCTGCTGAAGTTGTCGTCTGTCAGGATGATATCAGAGGCTTCCTTTGCGACATCTGTCCCGGCAATACCCTGGAAAAATCCATTGGGAATAAAATGACCTACTGGAAAGGACAGAGACAGGTAGACCACCAGTCTTCATGCTCATTCAAAGTCCATGGTCGTACAAAGGTTTCCCAGCATAGTAACAGTGGCTGCTGAGTATATTCTGCATTTTCTATTTGCTGGAATGGAGCTAATTTGGCCTATTTTTGAAGTGAATAAGGATGCGGAAAAGGGAACTGAGAGAGCAGTGGAATTCATGTGATGATAGTTCTGAGTGTTTCAAGTTATCAGCCTAATGACTACTGATCTGAGTTATTTTTATCAGGGATGCTATTTGATAAATGTACATGAACAGAATTGGTAACAAAAATTAGAATTATGTATCTTACTATAGAGTCAGAGTACACTTGGAAGACATCTTTATGTTTAGTGATGGATTTTAGCAAAGCTAAATGGCATTCTACTGTTGGGAAGAAAGCAATTCATTTTTGTGCATGGGCACAGGATTCTGCACATAGCCAAGAATTTACCTTAGGCAAACTATTGACAAAGGATCAGAACATGCAGTAACAGTGAATCTGACACAGCAAATTAAAGGACTCTGATGCAACATAACCCACTCCCTCCAATATATTGCTTCAATGACAAGTAACAACTATGCAACTTAATGTTTACTGAATGAAAAACCTCTTACAACAAATTGACAATGACACAAGTATCAGTGAATATGCTGGAGACTGTACCATTGCAAAGCCAACGTCAGCTTTCTTAAGTGCCGGTCCATCGTTGGTTCCGTCCCCGGTCACAGCCACAACCTGCCTCTGCTCCACCTGAGTGCTGTCAATGATACCTGTGGAAAAGGGACATGGGTGTGGATGCACATACAGGTGTCAAACAGTTACCAACATAAAACATCCCTCTAAAAAGGCAGAGCCTGGATAACACAGATCACACAATACCACACAATTCCTACAGAGATGAATGGAGTTGATTTTTCGGGATGATAACGATGAAGGCAGTTCATCACTGTCCTGCACTACCAGACATCACTATTAGAAATTACATGGAAACTTCTGATCCTGCACCATCAACACATCAACAGAACTCGCACAGACTTCAAAGGGAACGAGATCAGCTCATTCTGTCCCTTGGGAAGATTTCTGCTATTTAAAATGATGTGTCACAGTAAACCCATCTCAGCCCAGCACTCAGATCAAACAGACATGGAAAGGATTTGCCAAAGACATAAGTTTTTAAGACTTGTGATTGCTTCAGGCTCTCCTAAGCCGGGCCCAAGATGCAATACCAGCTTCACTAGGGGGCCTTCTGGCACTCAGTTTGACCTAAAGATACCAAACATCATTGCTGAGCTTTATTTAGCTGCAGCCTGATGGGCATTTTAACAGCCACATTCACTTCTGCCAAACAATGGTTAAGAAGGTATAAAATATTTGGTTTTTAATTCTGAAGCCAAACATTTTAATAACTAGACATAGTAAAACAATTTCTACTTTCATTTTGACATCATTGGAGAAAAGAAAGCACTCGGTGAAGCAAATTTCACACAAGTGGCCTGCAGGGAAGTATTTTCCATTTATGCAGATAGGGTAAGTAAAGAAAAGAATGAATTTTTTTTCTAAGGCTGCAGAAGCAGCCCAGCTTTTTTATAGGATGCAGATCATTCACGACTCATGTTTTTATTTCCGTGCCAGAGTCCATTTTAATCCCAGTGCAGAACACGGGATTGTTGTGTGGGACACAAGAATATCTCTCCATATTAATAACTTAGGGGTAGAAATGACGAAATCCCCCTTGCTAAAACATTTTGCACATGGTCATAACCTCTAAAAACAATTATCAAAACCTACCCAGCGTGAAAAGCTTTCACTGTACTGTGAAGAAAAACCACTCCCATATCAGATAACTAACCAGAAAGAGGAAATTGCACATTACAGAGCAATAGCAGCCTCTTGGCAAGGCTCAGGCTTATCAGGCACCAGAAGATTGCAGTGTAGGGGAAAGCAGTGAGTGCCCTGTATTTTTCAGACATGAAAATCAGAAAAAAAAACACACCTCTATTCATTTTCCACTGGCAGTAGGATCTCAGATAAATAGCACATTTGTCTGATAAGATCTTACAATTCGAGCTTTCAACTTGTTGGGGTGATTTGCTAAATAAACAGGGACATCGTTTCTCATTACTATTAAAAACATTTATCTTTGTCTTCCCTTCTTGTTATTAACACATCCTTTGATTTTATATTAATAGTTTAAGCTTCTGAAAGAAAAAAAAATCGTTAAATCCCTGACACATTAAGGTGTTAACTGCTCCAAAAAGGTAGATGGCATCGTCTGCCAAGTGGGTTACAAATGGGAGCACAACTCCAATCAAGTTGAAGAGGCTCTAACAAAGAATCTCCTAATAGATACAAATGGCTGTAAATAGTGACTAATGTTGATGACTGTCCTACCACTGCCCTGCATCATCCAATTGCTGGGTGCTCCTAAGTAATGTACAGGCTTTAGTAGCAATTCGCAAGGCTTAGGAGTCATTTTTATCCCTCAAAGCAAACTGTGCAGCTGGGATAAGGCCAACACCCTCCAGAGCACAGAACTGCATCACCAGCAGCCCTGGCAAAATAGGGATGAACTGGTCCCAGTTACCATCAGGCTCTGAGCCCCAGAGCTTCCCTGCAGTGCCATGGGAAAGATGGCATTGCATGGCACAGTGTGATGGGGATGGACTCCAGTGCCATCCATGGGGAGGGAGAAGATCTTTGCACAACTGTCATTTGTGCATCTGACAAATTTCTAAACTGGAGCAGCGGTGATTATTTGGGACTCAGAGGATTTACCACAGTTATGCTTGTGCTCCCTGACTTCTGCCTGCTCTTTTTAATCTGCTCCTCCTCCTCCCTTCCTCACACTGTTGAATGTTTGTCTTTCCAGCACTCACCTCCTTCCAAACACATTTACTTTTTTTTTTTTTATTATTATTTTAAATATAATTCTGTTAATGGCTGCGACAACGTTTCACCTCAAGAATTTTCCTCAGTATGCAGCAACATGCCTATATAATATTTATAAATATACTTCCAAAGAGAAGAAGGATGCCCAGGAGGGGCTCTGCTGAAGTGCTGAGTGAGAAATGGAACCAAGGGCATGGCCAGTGAAGACAATGACCATTGCCACAACATTCCCTGGCCTTCCCACTCATTCCAAGTGGCTAAGAAAAAGCTTCTGTACTATTTAGTCTTATCTAGCATTAAGGGAATCTCCTCAAAACAAACTGATTTTTTTTTTCCAGATGAATGTTTACATACAGTATTTTAATAAAAATAGGTTTGCGACATGTATCAGGGGAATTCTTAAACCCTCAGCAAAGCTTCCTGCCAAAACAGCCTCTGCTGTTTCATTCCCTCCTCTTGAGCTGTTTGGCCATGCCTTTTTTCTGTCAAAAAGCATTTTACTCACAGCCACAGGAGCACACCTGGAGCACAGCGTTACGGTGTGTTCCACAGAGGAATTTGGGAAGGAGCTTGCATAAGGCATGAGTTTCCCAGAGCAAGCAGCTTGTTTTGGAGGAAGGAAAAGATCATATTTAAAACAAATGGCTGAGCTGTCAAGAAGGGCACTGTTTGTATGAGCTGGTACCAGCACTGCATCCACAACTGGAATGTAATCTGCATCTCCCACCTTCCTCCGTCGTACATGAGCATTGCATCAAACCCACTCAGGCTAATAATTTAAAGAATATTAACCAACAGCGTCTCTTCCCTTTTACAAGGAGCTGTCTGTCCCCGTGGCTCACATCAAAACCATCCAATGCAGCCTCAGCCTCTCCCCTCCCTGCAGAACAAACGCTGCTCTGTTTAAACCATCCTTACTCTGCATTGTCACCCTCAGAGCTGCATCAGTAAGAAAACCTTGGCTCGGGGAGGAAACAATTCCTGGTTTGTGTATTTCTTTCCGTCTCAACTGGAGAACTCACAAGAGGGAGGGAGGAAAAGCTCAGCTGCAGCCGAGCATTTCGGAGGGGCACATCAGTTCAGGTTATACAGCTGAACCCCCCGCATGCTCACACACATTTGTATTTCTTTGACAAGCTGAACGCAGACAGATGCAGGAATATATTTTCATGTTCATGTTCTCTTCAGATTAGTTTTTAACATTTCCAATCCTCCTTGTTGGTTTAACAAGGATTTAGAAGTTCTGTATGAAAGAGAAAGCTCAGGCTCATTTTAGTTACGCACTCAAGTACGGGTAAGCTTTGGAGCTCAATGTAGAAGTGCTATATATGACATTACAGACAGCATGGGTGGTTCTTCAGTGGAGAGATGCCCACAAAGCTCAGAGATCAGAATGCAGAGAAGAGCAGAGCTAAAACACAGCAATTTGTGTGCTAAACATGCACCAACCCTGTGCTTTCTGTTCTATCCCTGACCCCCTCCAAGGGAACCCTGAAGGTGTCGGTGCCTCCCACTGCACGCCCTCCAGAGCCCTGCCTGTGCTCACAGAGCAGGAACTCCAGAGCTCCAACTTCCTTTCAATTATCTCCGTGTTCTTCACTTCAGGAAAGATGTGGTTGAAGTTTTTACACTGTGGAACAGGTGAACTTCCTGAGTATTTCTTCAGGGGGATTTGAAGAAAATAAACTTTGACATTTTCTCTCACGTGGAAATCAAACCCCCTTGCAGTTTGCAACAGGCTGATATTTAATTTTAGAATTTCAATTAATACACATTTCTGTATTTTTGTTATTCTACGTAGTGTCATGTCATGTCCACAAAAATGAGGTTATAAATATACCATCCTATGCAACAATATTTGAAATATTTTAGTAACAAAGGGTAACTATCACAAATATTTTCTTTTTTAAAGTTCCCGTTCTACTTGTTAACAAACAAGCCTTACATAAGAAAATCAGGTTTTGATACTTTTTTTTAAATACGAGGGTTTTTTAACTATGTTTCAATATCACAAAAAAATAATTCCAGTCTGATTAGAATATATTGGAAAGCAGTTTCTTTAATTGGTACAGTGGCTGTTTCTTTTATCTTCTCTATCTTCTTCTGTACTTTCTGATGATATTTCCCATCAGTACTGAGCAGTTTTTTCCCCATACTATTTTAAAAAATAACATGACAATTTGGAATTATTGCAGCAATAGAATTATAAGGATACATCATTATAAATTATATGTGGTTTTACTTGTTATATTTTGAAACTGGGTAAAAAATATGAAATAATACCAACAGGTCCCTTAAAATTCATATGAAATTGTATTTCATTTGGACTAAGATATCTAAGATTTTGGTTTCACTTAAACAGTTTGTGATGATAAACCACTCTGAGGGTTTTTTTCCAAGCCACCTCTACTTCAAAGCCATAAATGTTTGAAAGCAACAGTGTGCACAGCCTGAAATGCTGAACCTTGCCTTTCTCTGGTCCCTCAGCAGCAGTAAAAACAAAAGTGAAAAATAAAAATTATTCTTTTGCTGGGTGGGATCATGCCATGTTAAGGAGAAAAAAATATTCCCTCCAGCAGCTGTATGTCATTAAAAATTAAATATGAAAAAAGTTTATTTTCTGATGTGTGTCTTTAGCCTAGAGCAGATAGAATACATCAAAGGAGAGAAAATCCTCTTGATCCCCCAAATGCCTGAGAAAAACATAACATTTTAACAAGAGACCCCAACCTAGTGAACATTTAAATAGTTTCTTGTAACTTTTAATGGTCCCTGGAGTATTCCCAGCCAAAAAATTCCGTCATGATTTCCACAGACTTGTTCTTGGACTTTGTTAGATACTTAACTGCTCCATCACTTGACCTTGCCACATCTTTAAAACGTTAATTGTATTAGTTGCACGTGGCATTCAGGAGTAAATATCTCTGGGATTGTCAAAGTGCAGATGCTATAAAACATCAACGGTAGCTTGGTTTTTGGTTTTTTTTTCCTTCAGCTCTCCATTGATTTCAATTTCCCTGGCAAAGGTTTCATTTTCCTCTTAAGGGAAAATCCTGAATGATCCAGATGAGTCCTCCCGAGGGACTCACTTAATGCACTGAACAAAACCCTGATCGTTGTGTTTCTGAAACAAAGAAACTCTCGGGCTGCACAAGTGCTTTCCAGAGCTCTTCACATGCGCTTGTCTCAGTCCCAAAGGATCCAAATGATCACATCTTCAAATTCACAATGGAACTTTTGCCCTAAAGCCATTTAGGCATTTAAAAAAACTCCATAATGCTCAAAAGCCTTTGTAATCAGTTGTGTGAGGAGTCATAGCAATGAAACCTTGTGCACCTGAAGGATTTCCTATCTAAACGTGACTTATTATGTAAGGAGTCAACTAAAATGTGTAATAGAGCAACTGGATCTTATCCTGAACTTTAGCTCCTCCAAGATTTGCTGAGGTCAGGCCCTGCAGACTTTGTAGGACCTTAGCAAAAGAATCCAGCCCTTTCTTCCCCAGGAATCCAGGAAACACCTGCCAAAGGTCATTCCACCTGTGCCAGCCCCCACCTCGGCATGGCTAAAAATTACATCATTCCTGAGCAGTAACTTCCTGATTTCCTCAACTTCGAAGTGTGAGCTTCAAAGTCAACAGAATAAGATGTCAAGTCATCAAAAATCACAAGTTACTGTTATGAAAAAGGCTTTATAAAGAAAACTGCAAACCAATCCCTCCTTATAGAAATGCTCCATCTGCAGAGAGCATGGGGAAAGAATGTCATTTGTATGGTGCAGATTTTGCAGGACAGACTCTAAAAATACAGCCAGAAATCTGAAGGAAGCCTATGCAAATCCTACAGTTAGTGAGCCTGCAGGAAAAGGGAATTGGCTCAAAACCCTAGACCCCAATTGTGTGATGCTAACCAGTTACACCATCTCAATAACTGCTATTGTAACGGGAGAAGTTTTTATCTTGGGATACTCTTTAAAAATAATTGTGGGAGAACAGATGCCCTTAAGAGACTTGATTCACTCTAAGATTGGTCTTGTTCTCATTGTAAAGGTACAGGCAAAAACTATACAATCTATGCCCCGTCTTGTTCTTATGAAGAATACCCTGATTCCCTACAAGATTTGCTTTCTGACCAACAAATACACATTCTCCTTTCCCCTCCAGAGCCTCATTCCAGTGCAATTAAAAGTCGCAAGGCAAACACGAGATTGCCTGTATCTACTTGCCAAGCATCTTGTTGGTATTTCTCTCATTCCTGCCAGACAGTTCCCTATTATCCTCCATCCCTAGGCTGAGGCAGAGCACAAACACAAGCGAGCTGGTTACCCAGAAAACTTCCCGGCGTTATGCCGAGATGTGCAATGAAAGGTAACGAGTCAGATGTGTTTGCAGCAGCACAATCTTCCCAAGACAGATGACGTACTTCGCTAATGACGTGGCATTAATTTCCACTCAGCAGGGCAGTGTGCACCCACCTTTCACCAGCGTGTGTTTGTCCGTGGGGGACGAACGAGCGAGAACTCGCAGCTTTGGCCAGATTTTGTCAATCCGCTCTTGCTCAATCTGGAGGGGGGAACACAAAAAAATTCAAAAAAACCAAACCAAACCAAAACAAAAAAACCAAACCAAAACAATTAACCTGGGAGCCTGTGATCAGCAAAATCCATAATGTATTTGTGTCCTCGTATCTGACAATCCACTACTCAAACCTGGAGCTTCTCCAAAAGCGCAGGGAAATTACAGCAGCCACCAGGGCTGCAAGTGAAGGTCAGAAAAAGCAGTTTATCACTACCAGAGCTCAGCTGTTGGCTAACACAGGTAAACTCTGCCACAGTATCTGCTCAGCCTTCCTTTAGGGATAATTCCACTCAGAATCATGACTGCAGATACAGGACAGGGGAGCTTCTCAAAGCTGTTCAAACATGTTTATATGTTTGTTGCTCTACTCTACATTTTAATCCAGGTTCTTAATTTGGCACCAATGATGGTAAAATTTTCCCTGTGCAGCAACAGAAACAAGGACAAATCTGCTGCTAATACTAACATTCCCAGGATTCTGTCCTTCAAAGCAGGGAGGAAATGACTGTGTCCACTCATGGACTCAAAGAGACAGCATAGATTTGACTTTTTTTAGGGCTGACTTCAAATATCCTGCGTGTGAGCTCCCTCTTTTATGAGGAGTTAAAAATCTTCAGAAGAATACATTTTTATGCAAATCATTAGTATGAGTATATTAGATAAAGAGGAATAAATTAAAGTGAGGAGTTAGTTCTCAGAACAGATTGCATTTTTAGGTGCAGAAGTGCTGTTGAGTTCCTTCTCCTCCTCACCTCAAACCTGCTTTAATGTGCTTGGGTTTGATTCCTTGTAGAGAAGGTCTAAAATGTGCAGAATTAGGCCAGCACTGAACTGGCACTGGCTCTGCATCAGGAAAACTAGCCTGGAAATTCATTGTTATTCTGAATTGCAAAAGGCTGGTGGCAGAAAGGAGCAGAACCTTTCCAAGCAGCCTTTGCTGATAGGCCAGTGCAGGAGAAATATCAGTGTTCTCCCTGGTTTTTAGCAATATCCTCACGGCACGGGTGGATTTGGTCTGGGAATTACCTCTCCCTTCTCATTTCGAATCCTTCTGTTGAACTCCTTCCCCTCCAGGCAGAGAAAGTCTTCTCCGGGGTGGATGATGCCACACTTGATGGCAATGGCACGGGCTGTGTTGATGTTGTCTCCGGTGACCATGCGCACGGTAATTCCGGCTCGCTGGCACTTCCTTATGGCTTCTGGGACCTGCAACAGCAACAGGACATGAAATTCCTGGATAAGAGAGAAGGTGCAGTTCAGGTGTTCCCAACTGGAATATTCCGTGACTAAGGAATTCATGAAGCAGAAGGAGAAATCAGATGTGTTATGGCACGTTACTGTTATGTGACTATTAGGGGATTGAGGTGGCACCACAGGCAGGGCAAACCTTGTATCAAGGAGCAAAAAACCATCTTTTAGATCAATTTCCTGAAGCTTCTCCTGCCTTGAATACAAATGAGTGCCCTGCAGCTTTACTGACCTTCAGCATCGAAGGACAACATGCTGAACCAAACAGATTGGCATATACATAAATATGAATATTAATATACATATTTATACAGCAAAGTATTTAACTTCTGGTCCAAATTTTCTTTCAGTAATTTTTAAAGATTTTTTTTTTTAATTCAGTATTTTTTAAGTTATTGCAATTTAGCACTATTGCACCAATTCATGCCTATGTTGATACAGGTGATCATGCCTGTTGATACAGGTGGAATTCCTAAATACAGGAGTTCAAAATTTCATTCATATTTATCGTATTTCCAAGGCCTAAAAATGAAACATGCCCTCAGTTTTGCTCCTTTCTGCATGAGATTAACTTTTCCTGCTGCACAGTAAACACATCAGTGAGATAAAATTCACTGTGTAAAGGGGTCTGCAAGATTATAGGGTAGCTGTATGGTGCCTTGGCAATATTTTCTTTATTTTCAAATGTATTTATAATTAAAATGGAGAAGGGCTAGGAGATTCATTCCTGGTATTTAAATAAAGTTCTTTTAATAGAGCAACTTGGGTATATGAAGCCTATGGAAAGTCTCCATGTCTGTAGCTCAGTTTCAGATGGGAAAAAAAATACTATTCCCTTCAACTAAGTAATAATTAATGAGAATTTATAAATTAATATCACTAACCAATTAATTCAGTCTCAGGATGTTTTTACATTATTATAAAAACATTATTTCTTCAAGAAAAAATAATAATATTATTTGACAGGGAAGAATAAGAGATGTGTTCAGCACATCAAGCACAGCCCAAATAAGTACTCTCAATACATCACCACTTCTCTAAACGTCAGTTTTCCCTAGAAGAGTCTTAGGGCATCCCAGGCCTCTCCATGATCACTGGAGCCCTTCACAGAGCTACAGGAAAAGGAGCTGTCTTGGGGCAGCAAAGGACAGATTAAAAAAAAAAAAACCCACATATAAATAAATAAATATTTCTTAAAATACTGTTTTAGAAAGGGTATTAAAATGGATTTGCTGGCTACAATACGAAAGCCTGTCTGTTCTCTGCGGCCAGTTCAGGGCACCCTGCTGATCCTAAATATAAGTGTATTGCAGAACTCAGTGCCCGTTAGAGGGGATTCATCTCACCCCTCAGTGCAGAAAATGCTAAGAGAAGGAAACACCATCTCTGACACTGCACTGCTAATTCTGTGCATTTGTAGCTGTTTTAACTTCCTCTGTGGCCACAGGTCTGTGCCCCCGCCGAGGACAGGACTCTGCATTTGTGTGACAGCCCCTGCTCGGAGCCAGCGCCGCAAATTCCGCGCTCCGAGGACTTCCTGGGGCCACCAAAGCCCAATAACTCCGACTGAAACTGTTCACCCTTAAAGACAATGGTTATTCTAATCAGTTAATAATTTCTGCATGTTTATTAATGACCGTTGTGTAGTTCAATTTTCCAAAAAGCCTCGCTAAACCAACCCCTAATTGAGGACCATGATTTTTTATCATGATTACCAAGCAAATCCCCCCCATCTCAGGATGCGTCCCCAGAACGTGGTGTTTGCGTTTGCAGAATGACTCTGTCAATACAAATTACAGAACCAAGGGACAAATTCAGGGATGGAGCTTTATCTTCCAATTTCCTCAGCTCCCACTGAGAATATTCTTCCCACAAGTTGTACCCTGGCAGCATTATTTGGACCTGAAGCCTTTTAATATGATGAAACATTTCTATACGGGAATGTACAATCAGATTAAATCTATTACTTAAGCAAATGACTCCTGATCTACCCAGTTTCCACATTAATAATCCTGACTGTATCCCATTTGTCAATTTGAAATGCCCTTAGTATCCACTGTAACTGTGCTGACCCTCGTGCATAAGATATGACAGGTTTAGATGACTATCTGAAAAACCAGAACAGTGTGTGAACCACAAAGGGGAAAAATAAATTACACTGCAACCAGAAAAAATGCTCTATTCCCACCGAGTGCCAGTCCCATTAAAGAAGGTCATGGGAGGACAAACCAGTTCCAAATACATCTCCAACTCACATATAACTGGAGAAATCATTCTAGTTTCCTCTTCTGTCATTTTCTGGACAGCTGGTGGGTGGTATCTGATTTAAAACTGTGTACAGTAATTACAGTTAAAATATTGTTCCTATTTTTTTTCATGGCTGTAAGGGAGAAAGAGTGTTGGCAGACTGAGTGGGCAGTGGCAGCAGATATTTTCCATCAGTTCTCCAGAGCTTGAGTACACAATGTACAATTTGGGGGTTTATTTTCTCTCTGCAAAGACAAACTTGCAATGCATGCAGGCAGGCATCAAGTATCCCGTACAGGAATATCTTCCTGAATCAGGTGACAAATAAATGGGAGAATTTGGAGGGGATTTATGCTCATCTCCCAGGAATAACAGCCTGTAGGCGTAGGTTGGCAAATCAGTGCAAGCTGGTTCAGACTCATTAAAATCAAGCCAGAAAGACTGTCAGAACCAACAGAGAATCTCTGCAGGAACATAATTTTATTTGTTCTCTTCTTGGGTATTTATTAAAGAAAAACAAAAGCACACACACGATATATCAAGCAAGTAGTGCTTGATAAATCCAGCTGCTGCTAATGACCAACCTGGGGTGGGAATTAACCTGGGAATGATGGGAAAGCCACAGGTGTCCATGGCTGGTATTCCAGACAAAACCGGACAATTGCTGGACATCACTGTGGAATAATTCATGCCAAGAGTTTCCTTGAATGCATGGGAGGAGATGTGGGTGCCCCAAAGCTCCAGCAGCGCCCTGAGAACAGAACTGCTATCCCTGAAACCACCGAGCCACAGGCAATCCTGAGTGGGAACATTCCATGGATGCACATGGACCATGCACCACGGCAGCTCCGAGCACACCAGGAATCTGCCACTATCCGTGTGTTCCCTCCAACAGCCTCCCCAGGGAAAAGGGAAAACCGAGCCTTCCCCTGGAAACGTGGGAATGCAACTTAAGTGAAGGTAAAGGCTGCCAGGATGAGGAGACTGGATTGTTTCATCGGAATTACCTCATCGATCATTCTGTCAGAATAAATTCTGATATCTGTGAATCCTGAGAATGTTCATAAAACAGCAGGTGTAGTAGTATTTTTAATTTTGGGTTTGTTTTTTTTTTCTGCCATACAGAAAGCACTTGGAAAATTCATACACTCCAGTAGTGACTGTATTAATGAGTGGGCTCAATTGTGGCAAAATACCAACATTCCTTGTAACTGCTCAACATCTTACTATCTGCATCAACAACAGTGATTTCCCATATTTATATTAATATATACTAACCAAGTCTAAACAGGTTTTCTGAAATGTATAATTTTGTTCTGTCTCGGGGTTTTTTGGTTCATTTCTTTCTCCTAGGGTCCTACTACTGCTTTTGACTAACATGTGGAGTAGTAACAGTACTGATAATTTAAACATTGTTTTAGATGCAATAATTTAAACACTGTTTTAGATGCTGCCATGGTGCTATTATCACTTTGAAACAGTCAAAAGGGACAAGGTGGTGAAAAAAAACAAAGCAAAACACAAAATGCCCAAACCCAGATGTTCAACATTTGGTAAAATTCTGAAATTGTAAATATTTAATTGCGTGTCTTGCAATGAAGTAAGAACTGTTACTGCATACTCTGGTGTTATATTACACAAAATTCAATACATTATTCAAATATTTGTCTAGAAACAAGATGTTTTCCTGCCTTCATCTTCTTTGATTCTTCACACAGAAGTCAGATTTGACCTTATTTTTAGCAGCATTATTCACTTTTACCTCAAGCTCCAAAGAAATTATTCCCTAGGAGACAGGTGGATTTGCAGCAAGAGACCATCTCATGACAGATAAAGTGAGTGCTGTTTATCTGAGGTTTGTGGAGATAAGGAGTTTATCACCCAGTTTTAACCTAAGCACGATTTATTTTATATTATAACCTTGATATAGAAAAAAACACCCGGCAAGGTCTATTATCAGGCAAAGCACAGTTATGCCCTTGGTACCTGTAGTTGTGCTGTGTCAGTTTTTAAAGGTACAGCACTCACAAATTTGTAAAAACCTACTTTATAAAGGACTCAGGGAAATAAGTCAGAAAAATCTATACTTTCTATGTTTTAGTGGAAAAAAAAAAAAATCCTAATACATCCGGCATTGCCACCAATTCTCAGTGAATCAAACACAAAGATTCAAACATGGTTGAGAAAGATCCAGCAAAATGTACAATGAGACAGAGGAATCAGAAAAAGACAAAGACAGGCAACAAACTACATTTTTGTGCAGCATCAGAACTCACTCTTTTCCTACAAGAAAATTTTGAGTTATGTCTCAGTGATCCCACTGCAAAGCAAAGGGCACACACTGCCCACCTACTGAAGTCACAGCAAGAGCAGAGCACAGGCAGTGGAAGCACCTGTGTTGGACACTGGGCATTCAGCCCTTGGACTTACCTTCTGCCGCTGCTTCTCAGCTTGAAAATTGAATTAATCCTCAACTGCCACCAGGTCGGAACAGTTTCTGCCTCCTCCTCTGCCCTTGGTATGACTGTAGTAATACCATTTACAAGTGTACTAGCGGGCACATATTTCCAGTGTGAACACCCAACATTGATTTTCTCAGTTGAGTTGAAATTTAAGTCATATTTATCCAAGTTGTTTAAGTACAGTATCCATGAAACCTTCAGCCTTTCCTTGTCCAAAAACAACACTAAAAGCAAGTTTTCCTGAGCAGTTCACCAGGTTCAATCTTAAGACCATGAGTGAAGTGGCACCTATTAGGGCACACATACAAACCTCCAGTTTCTGGAGAAGGTGAGCACGTTGCCATTGTAATCGTGGCAATTATAATCACTGCCCACTTTCTCTGCTTCCAGTCCTGCACATCACTGAACTACTTAAAGGAAAATTCTTTCCCATGTGGGAGCACAATAAAACCTGTTCTGCTCAGTCCTCCTGCAAACTGCTCCTCGAGAGAAGGTTAAGCCACCTCAATCCTGCAGTTCAAAAAGCCCTGTAATTCTTTATTTAAATGTCGGTTGATTGATAGTTGATTTTTATCTGGTTAATTATTTGGCCTTTCATAAAATAAAGCCTACTTCTAAATCTCCCTTTCATCTCCTTTGACAGAACTAATTTTAAAAAAAATAAGATAAAACCAGTAAGAAACCTGTAATTCAATCTATGTTGAGTTCTCTAAGAAACACCTTATAATATAAGAATTTTAGATACCTCTGGCCTTACGGGGTCTTCAATGCCAACGACACAAATGCAAGTCAGGTCAGATAGGATGTCATTCTCATTGTCCCAGTCAGGCTCGGGGCTGCTGGAAAATTCTCGGAAAGCCACACAGATGGTCCTCAGCCCATCACAGGCCATGGGCTCGATGACTTTCTTCACCATTTCGTCCCTGTCCCGGGGTCTGAAGACACGAGGTTCACCGGCTGCGTTAAGGATCCTGGAACATCTGGTTTAATTAAGAATAAAGTAAATTCATTGTGTATTTGCATGACTGCTGAAAAGAAGTTCCCTGTACCAGCCCACTCCAGTAAACACTAATCTGATGGCAAGTTTGGAGTTTCTACTGTAAATTTCTAGAAGATTCACTACTGAAATATCAGAGAGAATTTCTTTGTAACTTATTACAGGGACACCAAGCACCCTTCATTCATTATTTCCTCAGTACCCACATAATTAATGGGCCTACAACTTACAATGAAATGGAAAAATACTTATTTTACAAAGGGGTTGAATGTAAAAAATCCATTTGTAAACTACTAAAACAGACCCAATGATAAGAAAAACAAGCTAATTTTGCAAGAGTGAGCTCTTTAAAAAAATATTAGAAAAGAACATTAACACCTTATACTACTAAAGTGTGTCAGATTTCTGGTATAATTAGCAAATTCCAAATTCCAAAATTCCCACATGTATCTTATTGATGTCAGAACGTTTTGCATTTTGGAAAAACAAGGCGACTGATGCTCTGAACTTACTTCTTGAGGACAATTTCAGAAGCTCCTTTGCTGTACATTCGGAAACTGCCATCGGGCATTTTAATGACTGTGCTCATTGACTTCCTGACGGAGTTGAACGTGTAAACTTTATAGAGCTTCTCCTCAGGGATGAGGCTCCGGACAGGCTCGTAATCCTGCTTCAAATCCAGCACAAATCCCAGGAGACCGCACTCTGTCTTATTGCCCACCTGGCGAGGCAGCCCGCCCTCTTTTTCTGGTGGCTGAAGAGAACAAAAAAAAATTGGACATTGATTTTTTTTTTGATCAGAAGAAGTTAGGCAATGAACGAAGCTCCAGTGTACAGTCTGAGGTCTGAAACTGTGCGGCCACGTGCGGTGGGTTCACCGTGGCTGAATGCCAGGTGCCCACCCAGCCACTCTATCACTCCCCTTCCCAGCTGGACAGGGGAGAGAATAAGGGTGGAAACAACAAAAAAACCCGGCACAAATCGTGGGTTGCAATAAGGCAGTTTATATTGATACAAAAAGCAAAAGCAAAAGCAGGGTGCACACGCACAAAGCAGAAGCAACAACTAATCTTTACTTCCCATGTGCAGCGAATGGCTGGCTACGTCTGAGAAGCAGGGCCCCTAAGCGTGTCAGCAGGCAGCCATCGGAGACAATGAGTGCCTCCCCTTCCTGCTTCCTGCCCCAGCTTTTAGGTCTGGGTTGACGTCATATGGTATGGAATATCCCCTTGGTCAGTGCAGGTCAGCTGGCCTATTTGTGTCCCCTCCCAGGATCTTGCCCTTGACTGAACAGTGAGTGCTGTGCTCAGTGGTAGCCAAAATACGGGTGTGTTATCGACACCAATGCAGAGCACTGTGAGGGCTCCTATGTGGAACCAAATTCTGGCTTAGGCAGACCCACCACACCACACATCTTCCAGTCCTAAAAATTCGGGGGAAAAACCCACAGGGCTCTAACAGACTTGAAGCATCTCCACTCACGATGACAGGCACACATACAAAATTACATTGGTCTCAGCGTTTCTTTTCTTTTAAATTAGCCATTGGCAGACTGTGATGGTCAGGTAATACATCATTACAAATTAAGTGACTTCCTTTTCTTTCTCTCTTGCTTGGGATTACATTGGTGTGCTGTTTTCATGGTTAGAACAGTGTGTTAAGGAAAGCGTCTTTATGTAAAAATAAACATACATCCAATCACAGCAGCAAATCTCAGTGAAAATATCTGTAAAATAAGAGGTCTACAACTCAAAGTACCCACTTGTAGAATCACCATACTTTAGTGTGCTGCTGCAGAAAAGAAATGCTTGGTATTAGAAAAACTTGAGTAAAGACTGTGCAAATCCTGAGAATTCTCAGTCCTTCTAGGGCAAGGAAGGCTTTACCTTCACCTCCAAAATCTAAACAAATATTTCATTTACAAACTTTTTAAAAAGCATAATATGCCCCCAAACAAATCATTCCTGTGTTGTCAGGACCTCAGCCTGACTTAAAGCACCCAGTGTGTGAACTACAGGCTGTTGATAACTTAAATTTTGTTATGCTCCCTAGAACTGGGAAGTGTTCCTTAAGCTAGGACTGAAACCTTCCTTATGGGAACCAAAACCAGAAGTTATCCCATAGCTTGGACTCAGGACAAGACTGTAAGTCATCATTTTCAATGGGAGTTAAACATTTACCTCACATTTTGCAGGGCTATATTCAGAAGCCACGTTTAATTTAACCATAGACTCTCAAATCCAGTTTACATCAGAAATGGGATTCCTAAGGAGATTCCCTTTGTTGCCTCTCATGGGCTCATGTAGGGAATGATTAAGGTTGTGAATCAGTAATTCTCTTAAGATCTGAATTCTTGCTGGCAGTATGGCCAAAAAGAGAGAAAAGGGGACCTTTAAAGTGAGCATTAGGGTGGAAGTATTCCAGATAACCACAACTGCATCTGGCTTAAACAGTAAAGGCCACCTAGATAATAGTAGGCTGGTCTAGAACTAAAGTAAGCGAATAAACATGAATTTTTCCATAAGAATCATCTTTCTACCACCAGGAAAATACGTACCTGGTGACAGATAGATTAATATAATTTCTTTTTCAGAGAGATGCATTTACGGTGAACAATACAGAATAACCTAAACATCCTTGTCTTAAAGAGATTTGTCCCCTCAAAAAGGATTTTAACATCTTTCTTCTCTATGAACCATCTTTTTTACCATGTTCTATGGGTCACACTGGTGTAGCAATGACATTGGAGTGTTACTCCAGAGTCAATGTCAAACACCAACATTCAGCAAAAATGCCAAGAGGATGGCATTAGTTTTATTATCTGTTATAACAACTTGTCCTGCCATAATCTCATTATATTGTGATGCAACTTCCCAGTGGATTCTCAAATCACTTGAGAATCCCTAACTCAAAATGCAAGTGTTTGTGGGCAGGGGCTTGGAGTATCTGGGAGGAGCTGCATTCAATGGATATGAAACTCTCAGAAGTCAACAAATGCTCTCTAAAACACAGTTTTGTTTAGGTAAATAACTTCCATTTTCATGGCATTGCAGCCACACAATTCCTGAAACATGTCAAGAACTTCAGGTTTCTCAAAGCAACAGTCCTCAGCTTCACTGCCTGGGTGGAAATACTGGAGAGATCAATTCCTCTGTCCATATCCCATCCAACCTTTTCCGTTTTAGCCCTAAATCCTCGTTGATGCTTGGCTTGTCTCTGCCACTGCTCAGTGAACCTTGACATTGCCTTAAATGTGATCAGGCCACAAGAACCCACATGGAAACCAAGGAAAGACATACAATCCTAGACCATAATTAATTTACACATATGACTTCATCATGCTCTGAAGTGAATGGATACCAAGAAAATAAAAATCTGCCCACATTTCACAATCCAGAAAACTAAATATCAGCGCCCTTCCAAAATTATCTTTATTTCAACAAAAAGTAGATCACGCTCTTCTGCTCTCACTGTGTTTTAAAAATAGATTCCTTTCAGGGAACATCTTTTGAATGCAAATACGTAAGCAGAGGGGGGAAAAAAAAATACCAACGAAAAGAAAAGGAACAGACATTTCGGAAAGGTTTCCACACGTAAGGAGCGGCCACCTCCCCCCGGAGCAGCTGCTGCCTCCGTGTCCTTTGCGCAGCCCATGAGAACAAAGCATATGGTGGGGAGAGCTGGCAAAGAGCATTTCCTTCCTTCCTTCCTTCCTTCCGTGGCCTCTTTCGGCTCAAACCCTCCATGCCAAGCCTGGCCCGGCGCAGATTGGGCTCCGCAAGCCGCTGCAGAAGCTGCAGGCTCCGAGTCTTCCTGCTGGGCTGCAGCTCAGTGCCTTTCTCGCCCAATTCTGCCATTTGTGGCACACGGAAAACAGTCACAGGGACAGCTCGGAGGGGTTTTTTTGAATAATTAAGTAGGAACAAGCTCATTGACTCCTTGCAGAACGAGAACCCTCTGACGACAGAGGAGGGAAAGCCTTTGAAGGGAGATTTGTCGCCAGGAGCTCAGCGGATTGTGGTGCTTCTCAAGAGCTCAGTGAAGAACCTTCTCCAGGGCACAAATCACCTACAAACTACAATCTTCTATACTGGATCTGTGTCTTCCCCCAGTCATGATTTTCCACTGAGCCTTGCAAAAATCTTTTCAAATGTTCCTCCCGAGTCCTTGTATCGCTCGCGATAACATTTCCATTGTAAGCAAACACTTGCACGCAAAAGGAACCGCAGACAGATGTTTAAATAACAGTTGTCACAAGCACCAAGTCAAAGTAGGTTTCTAGGTCAAAGTCCAGCTGTGGAACTAAGGCTTAAAAATACCAAGCCAAAGCCAGTATTGACCTGATACTGAATTTGGATTACAAAGGGAATTTGCAGAATTATTTCACTGGGAAATAATTGACTAATCAAAGAGTTTTAAGAAGGGAGAAAGATACAACTGTGGGCATAATTTAGGGAGGTGCTTCAATATTTAAAATTAGGTTAGGAAATTACAGTGCTTCCATTTTTACCATAACACTTCTAAGCCTCATTTTACTTGTTGCCCTTTCTGATGTGAAAAGAGAGGACTTTGCAAGAAGATCCAAGTAGTCTTTCTAAATTAAAATGTTCGGATTTCACATATTTTCTAAGGGCTTAATTTTGTGTTCTGTTATTCTCCTGTTCTACAGATTTAACTACTCCTTTAGAATAATGATGGCTGTAAATATACCAAGTTATTAGCATAAAAAATAAGCTTTGCTAAAATATTATATCCCTATTAAGTATTGTATTTTAACTCAGAATCACACCACATAGAGGAAAACAAAAATTTTCAAAATCAAATTGCTAAAGGTTTCCACTCCATACTCTATTTACTCAAACAAAAGAGAAAATGGTCCAGGATGTGCAGGAATTTTCTCTGTATATTTAAACGTGATGTAAGTAAAATGCAAAATAACCAGGAAGGATGAATGCTGCTCAAACCATGTGATATTTTTATTGTTTAATTCCTAACAATGTAAAAAGAAGGACTACTAAAAACTACGGTACTATCAAATTCAGAAATACTCCCTCATTACAGAATTTGAATCAATGGCTTAATGTAAGGCATCTAAAGCAAGGATGAAACACCCCACATTTGTAATCAAATCTTTCAGCTTTTTATAGGTACAGGTTTCCTCAGGTGACTTCAAGGTAAACCAAGACAGATTAAAAGATGACTGTTTATTTCAGAGAAAAACTTCGAAATTAAAGGCATGAATTCCTTTTAGCCAAGGATTAAGAAAACTTTCCTTGGCTACACAAACTTTCCAATTAGGAAATGGGAAACGTTGGCAATAAGGGCACAGTAACACCGGCCATCAGCTGGGTCAGTTTCATTTAGAATTTCCCTGGGATTCTGGTGCCAGAAAAATGGTTTAATCCCAGCAGGCAACCTGGGATCACAGAGTTCCATGTTCACTGCCCCTTCCCCCCGGGCTGGGATGGGGGAGGAAACCAGAAAAAGGCAAACCCCATGAATTGAGAGAAGAGTAGTTTCAGTATTTATGTAATCATCTATGTAATTAATTTAATTTGAAGCAGAACAAGGCTTTCTGATTTCAAGTCATGATAAAAATAACTGATAACTTTTAAAAATTAGTAACACCTCTTCCTAAGGCCCTGCACATGTAATTCAACAATAGTTATTCTAAGGAACCAAACACTGACATAGGCATTTCATTTATACGTTACAGCTCATTAGTGACTCTGTAACATAAAGATGTCGCAGAAGACATTCTTTATCACCACCTAACCCATGCTGGTTCTCCAATTTAAACTTTTTCCTTTTTAAATAAATAATCTATATTTTGAGAATAAAATAATTAAAACAGAAGGTCAGAAGTCTTTTAATTCAAAAAAGAAAAATAGTTTTGAAAAAAATCTCAGTTCCAAATGACAGTAATTCATCCACCACATCACTGTGCAGAAAATGAACTCCGCCTTGTTATGACATTACTAATTAATCATAGTTACGATTAGGATGCTCCAACCTTAGGGTTTCCAGACGAGATTAAACTGAATTTTACTGCCACAGATTTTTCCCCACATTTTCCACAGAGGAGTCCTGGGGAATATTTATTCCACTATAAAATGTTATTCATCCGTATTTAGGGATCTTCCTATAGTTATTGATCAAACCCATTCATATGTTCCCTTAAAATGTGCCATTTAGTGACAAGTTGGCTCTAAATTCGGAGAATTCCGTATTTCATTTCTAAATTTGGCCCTTGCAAATCTGCACTTGTGTCCTTTGGTCCAGCCACAGGGAACTGGCAGTTGGGACATTCATCCCAGTGCCATTCCAGCTTTCTTTAAGTGCAACACCAACTGTTGACAAGTAGCCTATATAATCAAAATAATTAGCCACAGCTATTGTTACTAACTGACTTGAATTAACAGCCAATTTCCCTTAAATACAGTCTAAGTACAAGGTTTCAGCTCAAGCTGGCTGTAAAGAAAGCAAGAACACATTTCTCCCCTCTTACCAATATTGCCAGAGCACAAACCAGGGGGAAAAAAGCACCATTTCTAACCCAAATTGGTTCCAAACAAGAGCACACTGATGGATTTGATGCATTTCTAGGACTTTCTGCCATGTATTTTGCGGGCACTTGCTGCATTGTCACGAACACCAAACGAGCTGAACATTTTTAACCAAGTGCAAAAGGGAAATTGCCCTCGATGGCAGGAGTGCAATGGGGAGCTCCGTAACGCCGACCAAGAGCTGCTGCCCCTGCTCAGATCTGTTAAACTGGGCTTTTGCTGCTCTGAGACTGGCCTTGGGAGGGTTGAGACAGGGCAGGCAGAGACAGGGCACAAACTGTGCAGAGCTGAGCTGCTCAAGGGGCAAAACCTCAACTCCAATAGGCAATAGCTCCAGTTTCAAAACTGGGTTTCCAAATCAGAACCAGTTATGGGGATTCACATGGGGTTGGCCGACATTAAAAGCATTAATGCATCTGTTTTAGGGCTGAAACATCATCTTTGAGATTTATGGAAACAGAGATACATTTTCTTCAGTTACAGCAATGATCTACATAGCAACTGTACATTTGGAAAATGTCCTTTGAGCCACTCAGCCACCCATTTTAGGAACTTATTGACAATTTTCCCCCTTTCTCTCACCAAGGATGCCTACAAAAACCTTATTTAATGTTTCTGAACATCTAATCGTCGAAACGCTTCACTTTTTATTAACTATTTAACTCTCTTAATCGAAATTAATCCCAGTTTTACAAACATCTCCACCAGTAGTCTGAGGGGCACCTCTTGCCTGCTTTCAACTACCCATTGGGCATGAATTTCAGCCACAAAGGTGTCAAAGACACCCCACCTGCTTCATGTTATCTACATACCCCCACTCTCATTATAATCTGCATCACCTTCTCTATTCTTCTGAACTAATTAGAACTGCAAAAAAACAACCAGCCAGCCCAAAATCTAATAAATATATCTCAGACAAGAAAATTACATCTCTGGAAAGATCAAACCAAAGCTAAAAGGACCAAACTTAAATCATTCATTTTAATAGTCATTGCCTTTCTGGTTGCACTTACAAACAACTTGTACAGTTTAAGAAGCTAAGTTTAGTAAGGGCAAAGCAAATCCAGCCACATGAAAGAGGAAGTTTTTTTCATTTGGCTGAAGTTCCTGATTGCAGCCCATCATAATTATAGATCTTCGCTGTTAATAGTACTCATTTCCAGAGCAAGGAAAAGGGTTCTTCAAGCACGCGTTTCCAAACTAGTCTGAAAACACCAATGGCAGATATTTCAGTGCTCACACAAAATGTACTCCTCTTTACTAGCATGGATCAGCTGCGACTATTTTTAAATTGGTTTCCGTGAGATAGATGTTGGGTTTTTGGGAGGCAAATGGAGGAGCTCAAGTGGATCTAATGCGTTATAGCGATGCTGAGCTAATTTATTCTTGGAGGGATTTTTTGCATGATTGGTAGGATAATTTTTGAGATGCATCATAAATTCAGTCCTCTGGCCAGTCCCTCTCCCCGTCAGGACACCAAGAGTGATGCCTTTGCTGGACAGAACAGCAGACTGAGGCTGCAGCCAATTTTTGCCTGATTACTCATTCAAGAGGCAACAAGACAGGCGTGATGGAAAGCTTGAACATCCTGTCCTTCTTTACAGCAACATTCTCCCAGAAAATCTGGTCTTTCACCTTTTCCATGTCTACAGCCCCTACAAAACCAGCACTGACAACCCTTCTTCTTTGGAGTGAAGGGAGTTGTGAGGTGACTGAACTCTCTGCCCAGTTGAATTAGTGGAAGCAACAGGAAAATAACAATGGCATGAGAAAGCTCCAGTGACACTGTTTAACGTGCTCAGAACTGTCATTTGGTACCCTGACCAGTGTGGTACCATGACATCTTCAGCCCTGACTTCAGAAGGGGGAGATGTCCCTATGTCTCTATATGGCCAGCCACGCTCTACTGCTCTGTGTTTGCACTTACACATGTGAGAAAGGTTCATAGAATTATTCAACTTGGTCTAAATTTTTATAACCTCTAGAAGCTTAATTCTTCCATGCCAGGTGTCAGCCAAAGCAGGCCAGTCATTTCTTCAGTGATGATAAGGAGCTGTACGACTTGGACTAAGTGAGAATGTTCTAAGAGCCTTTCCTTTGAAAACTTCCTGTTTCCTCTGTCAGAATCCAGCTGGGAAAAACATTTTTTGGCTTCTCCCTGTCAAAGTCATCTGCCCCTGAGAATTCAGATCCATTCAAGTCACGTGCCCTGGAGAAGCCCCTCAGTTTGTTCAGAGTCAGTGATAACAATTCTTCAGAATCCCACCCATTCTGGAGATTTTTCTGGCTCTTTTGGAACCTTCTCTATTGGCAGAAAGGCCCTGATTTTTGGCCACCTTCCCACACTCACTCGTAAATAACACAGAAATATGACTGATTGGAACCCAGAGGAACCAAGAGCTTCACACACAAGAAGAGAAAACCAGAAGCTTGACAGAAAAAATGAACAACGGGTTTGACCTGCACAAGGCAGCAGGAACCAGAATTTGAAGCACAGTTTTTACTTCCCGTATGTTTAATCCTGACTTTCTCCCTGTGACTCCAAAAAAACCCAGTGCTTTGCTTACATTAACAGATGCATAATAAACCTCATTAAGCACAATTTCCTTCTCAAAGAATAGCAAGGAACAAGTCAACTTGTCAAAGTCTGCAAAACAACTCCGGCCAATTCTTGCTCTGAAATGTTTTCTGTCATAAACTGTATTGCTGATTAGTTCGACTCCAGGCATTGTACCAGTTGAGCATTTCTGCTGGTTTGTTGTTGGTTTTTCCCCCAGGGGAATAAACCACATTGGAGTTCTGAGAGCAAAGAGAAAACATGCTAAAACTATATATTATATAAAATAAATTATATATTTATGTAACATAAATATGAAAGGATATTAATGTCATATTCCATTAGGAGGTGGTTCACCCACCACATTGATAAGACAGCCTGTGTATCTTTGATTATAAAACCACTATAGCTTTCTGTAAAATTGGTATTGAATGACCACATTTAAAGGTATTATCTTCCTGTTGCTGATGACCAAAAGCACAAAGAAAACCTGAACTAAAGCAAATGTGCCTGAAGCAATGGGTTTACCCCAGCTCCTGTAAAACAGGGTCCTAAAATGATCAGACAACAAGAAGCAATATTGTTAAATCTGGATGAAAACACTGCGGGGGACCTTGCAGGAAACACTGACTTTTAAAGCCTGTGCTCATCAACAGGTGTATTTGGAAAGAGTTGGAGGCAATTCCCCATAAGTGAATCATCTTATGCCAGTACAAGATGAGTAGAAAATAAGAACATGAGCATAAAACAAATAACACAAAAGAAAAGTCTATGGAAGGTAATAGGGAAAAAAAAGGCTGCAAAATAAGTTAAATATCTAATGTACTCATTTTCATACAAGCAAGCAGGAAAAAAGGTTGAATGTATGCAATGATACTATGGTAACAAAAAGCTTCCAAGTGACTGCCAGACCTGTTTATAATCTTGCAGTGATTATTTATTCCAATAGGAATAAATAGAATCTGTAATTACCAAACTCTGAAGGCAAAGAAGGCCAGTATGAAGGAGGCGTTTGCTACCTTGTGTTCTGTCTCAGGAAGAAAGAAATTAAAGAAATTGAATTTAACTTGATTGCAAACTTCTAGGCAGTATGAGAATAATCTGTCACGATACACTGCAGGATTATTTTATTTTGCCATCTTTTCTCTCCTTCCACATCCACATCCTGTGGCACTGTGACCCACAGAGAGGAAAGTTGACTGGGAGCTGAGGAAGGGAATTGCCTGGAGCTTCAGTCCTGATCCCAGTTCATCCACAATTACAGCTTATTGCTTGGAGGGAGCTTCAGTGAAAGGACGAGCCCTGCCTGAGCACATTTATCTCCCCTTTTCTCCCAAAACATTTCTGCCACAGTGCAGGGAGCTCCCCTTGCCTCTGACAACCTGCTGGGACCCCTCCGTGGCCAGAGTGTCACCAGCAGACATAGGGATGGCTCTGCTCCCATCTCTGCTCCGGCACATCCAGCCCACAGCCAACTGCCCAGAGCTCTCTGACTCCACTCAGCCTTGCAACTCCCAAAAAAAGAGACTGTATTTAAAACCAGGTTCTTTTGTGGCAGGACAAAGCCCCAGTGCCCTGATGGCAGAAAGCACATGGCTGCGACGATGACACGTCCGGTGCAAGTCCTTCCTAAACACAGTTATTTCAACTATTAAGTCAGTAGCTAATCTAGTGAGAGGAGCTGTGTTGGTGCCTCTCATTCTGCAGAACTCCTTGCCAAGTGATGTGTGCAGATCAGTATTCTCTGCTAATTACTACTCCTAGAAGCAGAGACAAATAACTACATGATCTATTACCCCTAATAACTATTTACACAGTAAATAATATAGACACTACAAGTTAGTTTTTTTCTGCCTAAGTTATTCTGATAAAATGCTTACCAAGGGCTTTAGGAAAAGTTTTAACGAATATGTTGCTGGGCAATTTTTTGGTGATGACTGTCTGGCTTATATATAGAAAGATGTTTTTGCCTGCATTGTTTGTTCCCATGTATAATTTATAGCTACATTATACAGTTGTATAACACTGGAAACATACAAAAAATGAGATAAAGATATAAATTTACCTATGATGGGAATAATTTTGCCTATTAAATAAAACCACTCACAAAACATACAAATCTTTAGAAATCAGTTCAATCAATTTTCAATGAAATCACACAAGTTTTCATTTTAAATGGCTCAGCAACATTTAGCTGGAGATTCAGAAAAGGGGCAGACAATATTTTCATGCCAACACCTGAGCCCTTCAAAAACAAGAGGTACAATTTGCACAAATTTCCAGCACCAACTAATGTACTGAAAGCAGCCAATTCAGGACTTGGCGTACTGGCCACGAGTCTCTTGACTAAATTCACTCACTGACCTAAATTCAACCTCATTGTGCTGGAAGGTGCCACCCTGAAAATCGTGCATTGATTCTCTTCATAGTAGATTTTCCTCTGTGGTTCTCCAGGTATTATATATTCAGTAACTCTCTGGATCCCCAAGACTGCAGAGCCTAAACTGCGGCAGTGTCACGAGTCTGTACAAATTCCTGTATTCTTGCTCAGACAGTGAAAAAAATCAGTATCTTTGAATTCCTCCAGCAGCTCTTCAGCACCAGCTGAGGAGTCTCCTCTCAATGCATTTTTCTGTGCATTTTCCTAGATGGTTTTAATTATACCAGAAGTAGAAGATTTTGCCATTCCAAATGTATTCCAGAAAGAGAATGAAGGAAGGTGATCCAAGCCCATTGCTCCTTCTTCTCATCTCCCTCATCCGAAGCCCACCAAAACCAAGCTGGTCCAGTGCCATTACAAGGGCCAAGCTGAAAAAATTCATTCCAGATACGTCTCTTACTGTTCCCTGATTCCCAGGATCGTTACGTAAGGATAAAACATTCCACAGATCTCTCCTTACATAAAACAGCTGTCAAATAACGCTTCTTGCCATCCTTAAAACACAAATTACTGAAATCGTGACCCGTTATCTAAAGGTAGAATTTATTTTTGAGCATTGCCTAAGGAAAGAAAGCAGAGGTAAAAAATGTTGTGAGGGATGGTCACCACTCACATTTTTGCCAAAATTCCCTCAAGCGCTTCTGGACCAAAACTACCCCTGCAAACTCCCTGTGGACCAAGTTTGGATCTGTGTGGAGAAGAACAGGGAAAGCCAAACAGGTGGAAAGGGGAGAAATTGTCCTCACATTTTGTATATGTGTTTTAGTTGAAGGGTAATCTAAGGATGTATCTTGACTCAGAACATTGTGAACTAAGCTGGATAAAATTAAGAGATGACCTGAACTTTCAAGTGCAGCAAAAATAAATGGTAAAGTTATCTGCATTTAAAAACAAGAAACAAACAGCTTGAGAGTAGCTTTTAAGAAAACCTGACCTGAGAGTAAAATTCACTTCCCAATTTCATAGGCCAAAGTAACTAAAAATACAGTTTGGAGGTCAAGAGCTCTTTTCTCATGGTTTTCCTTTGAATAAAGAGAATTCTGGTGCCATGCACCAGCAGGCTCATTGAACAGGCCTGCTCTTGCAGACAGCTGTGATAAAGCACAGGCTCTGCTGCTGGAGCCTCGGGACAAATAAATTCCCTGATTTTCTCTCGGGAGGTGTGGCATCATCTGATCTATCGGGTTTGAGCTTTTGTTAAAATGAAATAATCAATCTCTCCTGAACAGTTAGTTTTCCATTTGGAAAACAAGACTTCTTGTACGTCCAGAGAAACACAAATGTATGTGTAGAGACAGATAGAAGGGAAGGTCCGTGCTCTGTCGGACAGGACTTAGGGAGCCACAGGTAACAACTATTGAAAAGATGGATGTCAGTCCTCTTTTCCATCCCTAATAACTTTATAAATTAATGTTGGGGAATGTATGGAGTCCCCACAAACATACCTACTACACCTCAGCTTTTTAAATGATGTGGTAGGAAACTTCCAAATATCCACGTTCCCCAAAACCACTTTAAAGTTTTCTTTGAGGCCTTACTCAATTGATAGTGTTGAAATTAAGGTAAAAGAGCATAACCTTAAGGCTATGCTGCATAAATAATGTATGGGTGTATACACATATTATTCCTGAGATGACTTTTTTCATCACATTAAACACATTTTTAAAAAGCCAAGATTAATCCAAGTATTTGATGAATGAAATTCAGTCTTTGTTTAAAAGAAACCCAAAATCTGTAAGAAGTATATTTTGCACTTTGCATACCTTTGGAAAGTGTGTTCCTGGCAGGAATGCTGTGTCTCCCAAGGACCCAGATAGCTGTATTACTTCTGGATGCAAATATTCCTCCCAAATGGCAGGAACCCTTCACCTGGCTACTCCATCCATGTCCTCATCACCAACAACAGATTTACATCCATTCCTGCAGAGCAGCTCTTGTGCTAGAATCTTACTTTCCATTCCTTTCAACATTCCACTCTTGTAGAAGGTGATTTTTCCTTGCAGCTCCCAGCTGTTATGGGTTCATGAGCTGCTCTGACAGCCTCCCTTGCGCCCTTCTCTCCAGAGGAGCCGGCGGTGCATTCACCCCGGGATTCTGCACCAGCCACTCAACAGAACTGTATATTCTTAACAATAAATTCCAGGCCAAAATCCCTTGAACTGCCTTCAGTACAAAGCAGTTAGAAATCTTGTTTCACTTCTTTTAATAAGATTATTCACTATATATTCAGGCCCAAGTCATTGCACGAAAGGAGGAGGTGAATTAATACCTTCCCTTCTCCCAGTAGATCTGAGGCTGTGGCTGTGCTGCAGATCCCTCATCCTTTCAGTCTCCCTGGGCACCCATCGAGCACCAAATGAAGTGCCTGTGTTAGTTCTTAACCATCACAGGGCCAGCTGGGACTTCTTCACTGGTGCTGAAGATCACTCAGCTAAACGCTAATTGTGATATCTTCTTAATAGGAACGCATTATACCCACTCAGTGCCCTAGGACAGCTTTCAGGAAATTAAAAGAAGAAATACCTTCCTAATTAAAACTGAAGTTATGCAAGGAGGAGCTCTACAGAAAAGTTCCAATGCCCAGTTTTGGTGTTTGGAGCCTCTGTTGCATTGCTGCTCTATGATATCCGAGGTTACTGTACTTCTGCTTCAAGTGCCATCAAAGGATTTCCAAAATGCCAATTTTTGTTCTCAGAGTGAGAGATGCTTTCCAGTCACACACAAAAACATATGCAGGCTAATTTTATTTCACGTGGGACAGCTGTCTAAAACAGGAATACTGAAAAGAAAGGTTTTCTGCAGCACAGCCTCCCATAAACAGCATTAAAGCAGCATTAAAGTTGCTCTGAAGTTAATGGAATGCAAAATCAGCTCACTCGGTAACTTAATCTTGGAATGCATTAAAAAGAACTATATTTAATGATGCTATTGTTCAGTTGGAATAATTTGTGTTTAATTTCTCAGGGAAATTTGAATCTTTTATCCCAAGCACTGATATTGTTTTCTTTTTGTATTTTTATCAATGGTTCAATTGCCCCTTAATCAAAAGACAATGCAAGAGGGAATATTTCTCATTCAGCAGAACATCTTGGCTAATTTTATGGTCCCATATGTGATCACTCTGCACAGAAGTTCATACAAAGCACAATTTACAGCATATGCATAACTGGAGAGCCAAAAATAGACTATGCAAAACTCCATGCTGGCGACATAACTCTTCCATGCCCTTTGGGTCTGAGCTGATATTCACAATTTGATTAAACACGCTCTGAGAATGAGGGCACAAGTGTGCATTCAGTATCAGCAGCTAAAAAATAATTGTGCATTTCATCCTGGAAACAGCTCCCGTAGGTCATTTTTACTGCGTTTATTTATGATTTCAAATGGGCTATGGAACAATACCTTGTCCCTTAAAGTTCAGCTTAAGATTGTGCTAAACAGTGACCAAAATGAACCCCTTCGATGGTGGAGCTGTGATTCCCGTGGGGGCCACACCACAGGGCTTTACCTTATGGCGCTGTCTAAGAGCTAAAAATCACCATTAATTTTACACAGATAAGTTCACGCTGTTATCTGATCTGCATCCAGAAAAAAAAGTGATTTCCAGAGGATTTCATCCATTTATCAGTTTCAGAGATCATTCTCTGTGCATATTTAAAAAGGTACTGAGATGGTGAAATATTGACTCTTTTCAATATGCACACATAACTGATTTCAACAAGGAGCAATGAAGACAAGTCAGCATAAAAAAAAAAAGAAAAAAATTCAAAATAATATTCCAACCATTTTAGAATGATCATTGACCAGAAATTTTTCAAATAAATTAAATTATTACCACGAGAATAAAAAACCAAACAGAATATCAAACTCAGTATTACAGATGCATGGCTGGAAAGGTGCCTTCCATAAATGTGTGACCTGGTATGTGACTTGTGTCACCCCTGCAGCACTTATCCCAGCACAGTACCTGGCATCCTTCATCCCAAATTCTTGTTTTAATCCCAGCCTGGGCACTGAGTTGCAAACACCCAAATCAGAGTCCAAAAAGCCATAAAGTATCCACAGTGAGCGTTTCCACTGAAGCACAGACTTCAGACACTAATCCTGGCCAAACAATCCGTTTCAAAAACACATTTGCCACAAACACACTTTGCATATCTGGGAGAGGTTTCTCTAAACATTTTTCTTCCCAGTGTGGATTATTGCTAATATCCAGCTATTTACATAGCAAGATTTAAAGGCAATGTGTGCTCTAGCCCTCAGCATTATTTGTTTTGTCTGATCGTAATTTAAAACACTATTTTTAAAACAAACATAAAATGTATGCAGGACTACATTATGCAGCTCGGCACAGAATTATAAAAAGGACAATACATATATTCATAAATTAAAAAAAATAATCTATTTGTTTGGCAACATTAAGATTCAGCTTGACCTTTCAAAGAACCAATCTATCGGAATTGCAAAATTTTTCAGTCTCTTAATTAGATCTGTGCAGAAGAACGTAATGCCACAAGCAAAATGGATATTTCCATTCCGGCCTCCATTACAGACTGAATAAAATACTTCTGCATGTAACTCACTTGAAACCAGAAGGAATAAAATTCATTGACCTCCCTGATTTAACCAATCCAATTTGTCCTATTTGAGAATCAATTGAAAGTTCTCAGATGCAGAGAAATCATTTTACACATCTGAGGTCTCAGTAAAAACTAGTTGTGTTAGCAAATTTATCTGCACCAAAACTGGGCCATCCCAATCGAGTGACAGCAGGAGATTTTTAGATGTTGCACGGGCTTGTACTTGTCAGTGAATCTCTACTCTTAAAAAACCCAGACCATAAAAGGTAGAGTTTCTACAGCACCTTTTCTCATTCTGAGGACCTCAGCGGTATTTAACACTTCATAATAACAACAGAATGTTATGGAACTAACATTGCTTAAAAAACCCTCCGTATCTCCTTCTGCTGCGTTTCATTTCACTGACAAACCGATTGAAAAAACAACCAGCCTGCTCACCAGGATTTTTGTCGTGTAAGCGCTGTTGATGGCAATGGCGTTGACCAGCAGCTCCATGGTTTTGGCAGGAATGGACTCGGGCTCGGGGATCTCCTTGTAGTGGACGTCACCGACGTAGGCTTGGACCACGGTCATGCGGTTGGTGGTCAGCGTGCCCGTCTTGTCCGAGCAGATGGCCGTGGCGTTGCCCATGGTTTCACACGCGTCCAGGTGCCGCACCAGGTTGTTGTCCCTCATCATTTTCTGAGGGAAAAACCCCATAAAATAAAAAAACCTTCAAGATTTGCTCTGAGAGGTTCCTACTGCAGGTATAAAAACAGAGGAATGTTTTGTCTTGCCTGTGCTGGGCCAACACCCCAAACCCTTGTTACCCACAACCAAGCTGTGACCACCCCTGAATAATTTTGCCTTTAATAAGCATAAAGTGGTTCCATAATTTTTTGCTATATACGTTTTAATAAATAGCTACAACAGCAAAGAGTAGTTGAAGAAAACAAAAATAACAGGATTTTTAAAACATCATCATTATAGCAAATATTCAAGTTTTTCTTAGCAATACTTGGAATGCCAGGATATTACCTGGCAGCACACAGATGGACTGTACACCCAGGGGAAGGAGTGTCAGATAAAGGACATAAGGGGAATGAGAAAACATCTTATAAGCAGCTACAGTCCTTATTAGCAAACTGCCATCCTTGAGACCTGATTTTTTTTTTGTAATAATTATGATATTTGGCTACATAGAAATCAAGATTTTCTTTCATAAAATTCATAATATGTTTACATGCTAAATGTAAACAAACTTTAGTTCATCTCATTTTAAGTTTTATAGAACATTTAAATAAGACTCATCTGACTAAACTGCTAAAGTAATCCACAAGTCCAGGACTTTAATCCTCTTTAATTTCCTAATAGAATCATTTACATTGACTTCAAAGAACTGCAACTGCATTTCAAAAAAGAACATGAAAGCTCCAGTGAAACTAATTCCCTTGAAAACAGTTCCTGCAGACTTCAAATGCTTGTCAAAACTCTGTACTATTGCACAAGAAAATTTGAATACAAAATTATTCCGTATCCAAACACTGGACTGTTCTCAGAGTGAAGGCTGCTCCACAAATTCCTTGTTCCTTGCAAACAAAACAGGTATTTCTACTACTTGATATTCCTGCACTGGGTGGTTTTAGAGATACATTAGAGTACACATGCATTCATATTTTTGTCAGAAATACTTTCAACACAAGTTTACTATAAAGCAATTTCACTCTCAAAACATTTCCACCGCATCATTTTCAGCTCAGGTTTCATTACACCTGGTAAAACTCACTAGTAAACTCAACCAAACAGCATTTTGCTCCCATGCTGATTTTCAATGTTTCTTACCTTTACAGAATAGGCCAGAGAAATAGTGACAGCAAGTGGCAGTCCCTCAGGAACAGCAACCACCAGCACAGTAACCCCAATAATGAAGAATTTAACGAAATACTGCACGTAGACAGGAGTGCACTCGGGCAACCACTGCTTCTTGTTGACCACAAACGTGTCAATGGCGAAATACAGTACCAGAATGATGACAGTGATGGCAGACATCACCAAACCTGCAGAGGGAAAGCAGCCGTCACCAGAAACCAGAACACAACGTGTGCAATTGGAAATCCACGCTGGAAGTTGATATGAAACCATTTTCGCATCCTACGTGACATTTTTCACCCATAATAATAATGATGGCAAAGTGTACAAGAAGAAACATGGCTATAATACAATTACAACAGCCATACGTCCCAGCACATAAAACCCCCTGAATCCCAGGGAGCAGCTGAATCCCTACACTCAGTTTTAAGCTGCCTTTAAAACTGCACAGTCAGTGCAGTTCTCCACAAGTTCCTCTGGCACCTGCTTAAGTATTTTCTTTGCCCAGTACAATAGTTATCTGGCCTTTTAACCACCACCTTTAACACATTACTGGTCTATCCATATCCAAACACTCACCTTTCTCTTAAATAAATGTGTCTGAAGAGAACTGAGAAAAACAGCCTTCTATAGTGTATGTTGCTGTATAAAACAGTTTAGAAAAGCCCAGTGGGTGTGTCTGGGTGACTATAAAGGGGCAGTAACACAGAATTATGGACAGAACAGTTTTTAACCATGTTTTTTGAGAATGTTATAAATACTGGAGTTTCCAATGTTTCCCTTTTCAAAGGGACATACATGAAGTGTGTACTGTTATGAGAAGAGATTCAAAGGAGGTAGAGACATTAATAAAAGCTTCTCAGAATTCACAAAAGATCCCGAGCCCTGGATATGCTCTTCCAGTAGCACGGACTGCTAGGACAGCTCTGCTCCTCCACAGTTTGGATCCTGGATGGAGTATACAAATAAAAATTCCCGTAGAGCCTCAGCTTTGCCTCGCTGTGATTGCTGCTCTTTGGCAGGTTTCTGTGAAGCAGTTAAGCCTGCACTTCAGAATAAATTAATTTCTCCCTAATGAGATCATGCAGTAGAAGGAGAATGCTGTGAATTTCATGTCTTGACTGCAGTTAGAAAAAATTGGTAAGCTGAAGGATGCTGAGGCTGACAGGAAACAGACGAGTCAGGGAGATCACTGTATGCCAGAGGATATGGGCAAATCCATTAAAATATTGTAGAGGCAAACATAAGAACACACGACACCCCCATAGACTGCCCAGTGAAAAAGAAAAAAAAAAAACAAATTATTGGCAATAATTAATTAATTTAATTCACGTTACTTGCCACATTATGGTTAGAAATCACTGTACAATCACTTTAACAGTGATCGTCACGTGCCTGCAGAAATATCAGAGTGCAAGAATAAAGGCAGTGTAGAAAGGTACTTAGTCTGAGCAGTGAATAATCGTGGGAAACAGGGAGAGAAGCCTGAGCCACATGAAACTGGGCAAAGCATTAACTGGATATCAGAGGGGATAACCACAGAATCTGAGCCACACACTCCTCAGGCAAAGAGAGTTGGCACCTTGGCGTTCTGTGATCAACCAACAGTAAGGAATTTTGAAACGAATGGGAGGGAACACGTAGGGTAGAAATCAGGCTGGTGAAGGGCAAGGGAGGGAGAGCAGAGGTGAAGCCAGGAGGCTGTTGAAGGACCTCAGCCAAGGGTCTGGAGAGAGAGCAAAATCTCTTTAACACCACTGGAAAACAAACCTAGTGGACTTTATGTCATCACAGAAGATTTCCACTTTCTCCCCACAAGCTGGAGAAGTGCTGCTTCTAACAGGAGGGGCCACAGGGTTCTGGGTACAAGAGTCAGCACGTGCTGTGCTTGGATAAAAGGCAGGGACAGGGATGTTAAGGGAGAACAGAAGGAGTTCAGAATCCATAGCAGGGAAATACTGTGCGAGTGATATTTTGAGACAACAGAGATTCTGGAACTGTGCACCCCAAAGTTCTAAGAGGAGAGGAAATTAAATATGTAATTAATGTGCTTGGGAATATTAACTGTGAGAAAAGCTATATTTCATTTTGATTCAAATATCCATTACAATCCAAGTTGCCCAAAGCTTCCAGGTTTCTTGACAGTCAAAGTTAGTTTTCAGAGGAAGAAAAAGCTGTCAATACCACATACTATCCGTAGAACAGTTTTATGGTGACCCCGTTCTAAATATTGCGGCAAAAAACGCCTGCTCCTTTCAAAAAACATTTGGTTTGCAACTCTTAGGTCTCATTACTACAGTGGTTTTTGGTCACCCCCCCAGTCATACCTGCTTTGCCTATCTGGACTGCCAGCTTGGTCAGCTTTCCCTGAAGGACGGACTTTTCTTTCTTGTGCATGTTGGATTTCTTCTTGTCCTTGTCGTCTCCCTCTCCCCCTTCCGCGCTCTTCAGCGGCTGCATCTCCATGGCAGCAGCCCCGTCCTGCTGCTTGGCTGCCAATGCAGAGCACACGGTCACTCCAGAGCTATTGCTCCTTCTCTGAGCTCAGCGTTCGTACTCACTGAACTCCACCAGCTGCTTTTGGCAACCCTTCCCAGAGTGACCCCTTGGTCCCGTGCCAGGAGGTGCCCTGTGAGCCCCCCAGCACATCCCTGTGCACTCCATCCACATGGGCACATGGACTGGCAGGTCAAGGGCTGGGAAAACCACTGGGATCAGCTCTTGGGTTTGGGAACCACCAGTGACACCCCATTATACACATAAATGTCACCTCGTGCCTTGCAGGTGGCTTGGCAAGCCCCAGTGTGCCGGCACTGCAGGACTGCCCAGGACAGCAGAGCTCAGATGCTTTGGCAGATAGATGGTCTATCTCCAAATTTCGGGGTGTCTCATTGAATGCAATGCCCCCTTATAATCAGACTTCCAAGGAAAGCCTTTTGAAGGTTCCACAGGTGAGTCATGGTCTCCTCTCTGGGCTGCACGGGCACCTCGGTGACCAGGGGACCACCCTCTGCAAACCACTGCTCTGGGTAACACCACAACTATAAAGTTTCCTCAGCATTCAGCGCTCAAGTGACCGATCCTTTGGGCCCCAGGACCCAATGTAAGATGATGTAATAAAGAGGATGGCTCCAGCCGTCTCCCACAAAAAGCACACAGCCTTTGAGGGCTGAGCCATCCTCTCTCAGAGAATGCTGATGCAAGGAAACTTTATTTTGGTATCAAAGATGTGTTTCGTAAAAGCAATGACACTGCAGTTTATATTGTGCATGTGTCTGGTTTGTATTGAACACAATAAATTAAATAGGATGAAATGAAACAGCTTTGCTTTGACATTCATGAAGAGATTGTACAAGACCATGCTTATGTGACCTGGAAATCTAATTTGTCTATCTAACCCTAGTGATTATTCATTTAATAGCATTTTATTTGGTAGTTTTATACTATTAACCACTGAGTTTATCTATTATTTTCTGATCCATCACCTTTGCAATCTTTAATATTATCCAAGAAGATAAAGTTACCATTTAATTTAATTTTTAAACCCAAAGGACTCCTGAGAGCTGTGCCTCATAAATACAAAGGGAGACATGACTTTACTTCAGAAAAAGTAAAATACTTGTTTCAATTTCTTCCTGAGATTGATATTAAATAAGAAACTCCTAAGATTCTTACTCTTCCTGTAATTTGTCCTTACAATCATCTTTTTCATAGCTAAGTAACCCTTGGGCTTTAAGGTTTCCTTTTGTAATTGCTTTACCCTCTCCCTGCAAAAGAAAAGAGCTCCACATGATACCATTAAACACCAAAGATGAAGAGACATAAAAAAAAACTGGGTGGGAAAATCATTAACGATACGTAGCATACAAAACTTCCACAGGAAAAATGCACTCAAATGAGCTTTGTGACATGAAATAACATCTTCAAATGGCATGTTCAAAACACTGCTCTCCTATCCTGAATATCTGACATACCAAATTTCTGGGAGTTACAATCTCTTTGGTAGGATTTTTGTTGGGTTTGGTTGTTCAGGGGTTTTTTAACAATAGGGCCATTTTCACATACAGGCACAAATCACAGGTTTCCACTTTACGGTTTTCACAGAGTTGAACTACATGCTAAAAAAATACAATCCACAACCTCCTTAATAGGAAAGAAGATTACCTTTGTTCTGGCTGTTCTCCATATTCCCATCCTGCATTTTGCCTATATGATGAAAAATTTCAACAGACAATAGACAGTAAACAATCTTCACCCAAGACAGCACACGAAAATGGGAATTCAAATAAAAAGGGCAGACAAAAGCCATGAACACGTCACAGGGACTTAGTCCTGACCCTTTGTTTCCACACACTCACTTAGCTGGGCACATCCGAGCAACTGGAGTCAAATTTAGTGCTTTAATGTGTTAAATACTAAATATCAGCACATGTTTCTGAGAAAATTGCATTCATTAAGAGGGTGAAACTATAAAGAGAATCCAGTAGAAAACTGAACTGGAATAATGTTCCTGAATGGATATTTCAGAGGGCTGGGACTTAAAAAATTGGCAAGTGTAATTGTGGTACACACCAGTATAGAGTAAGACTTTCTTAATGTATTCTAGAATCCAATTCATTATTTTAGCAAACCGAGATAATGTAGAAATAGCAGTGCTAATACATACATATAAATAAATATATTTGTGAATCAGATATGATGTTAAAATTACATCTTCCTCCACTGGCTGTATTATTTAGCAAATTACTTCTATAAATAAAAGGGCAAGGGGTTCACCCTTTAGTCAGATTTATCCTAAAGAAAGCAGCACCAAGTGCATCTTTAATTTCCAATTTGACATTTTCGCTACATAAAGTTCAACTAAACCAAAGCCCTCGTTGTTTGTGCCTTTTTTAACTGAAAACACTTCATTGGAAAGTGTGTATGAAACAAAAATGGCAAAATACAAATCACAGCATACAAAACTTTTGTAGTCAGAACAACAACGGAATATTTCCAAATGTATTCAAAATTTCTTGGTAGGATCCCTTACGAAACTTCCACAGTAATATATGAATTTATGGAAAAGACTACTCGAGTTTCGCAATTACACTCAGAATGAATGACAGTGCCTTTTTGTAGTTACATATAACGCACAATAAAAAAATAATACTACGGAAAATTAAGTTAAAAAACCTTTACAGGATTGTTGACACATTCTAGTAAGAAACGTATCATTAGAATTTATTAAAAATTGTGGCAGCAGGTACTTCTTCCCCTTCTGACTTCCACGGATATTAATTTTTTCACTCTCTGCTGGGAATAAATAGAAGCAAAATTGAATTTCTTGAATGTTTGTCTGGGAGAGCACTTAAAACAGCCTTCTCAGAAGAGATCAGAAGTGGCCAAATGAGTTGCAGATCTGTCACAAAGAGGCCACAGTGTCCCACTGCGAAACTCCAAAGCCAAAGGGAAGGGCACCTCCTGACCCCTGCTCCGCTCAGCGCTCAGGTGAATCCCTGAGTCAAACATTTAGCATCAATGCCGGTCGATATTTCCCATTCTATTCCCACCTTGGCTAGAACGTGACTTTTCAAACGTCGATATTTCCCCTCCATGGCCTCGTGCTTTGGCACAAGACCCCGACCTGTGCCCCTGCACTAACCCGAGTTCATTTTCACAGGGAAATTCCCTGGAACATCCTTGCATCCAGCATTGCCCTTGGTACCTGCCTAAGGGCTGTTTTTCTTGGAAGGGGCTTTAATAAAGTTCCTGGAAGACATAAAATGTCTCTGGAGACTCTGATTTCTGGCAGGAGCACAAAGTCTTCCTTGGGAACTGGGAAATATTAATTTAGAGCAGCTCGATATCCTGCTCTGGAGCTCCATTAGCAGAGTCCAGCACAGAACCTTGTAACAATCTCCAACTTTCAAAGCAAATAAACAACCAAACAAACCACCACCAAAAACCAAACACAACTTTCGTAACTGGCAAACATAAAGTAGAGGTTATTTTGCTGTGTAAGTCAAAGGATGTAACTTTAACATATCTATTTGCTATTTAAAAGGGGTATCATAATTATCAATGGATGTAAAAAATACCAGCACACAAAATAACAATTAACAACAGGGTAAACTCGGGTATTTAAAAATTATATTCTTAATATTCTTAGCCTACAGCATTTAGGTTATTGCGGGATGGAGGGGAAGGTCAATTAAGCTTCAGTTATTTAGACAGAACAACCAATGGGTAATTTTTATAGCTATGATAAGGAAAAAAAAGTGCTGTAAAGTATTCATTTCCTTCTGTTCCAAAGAATTTTAAGGTTGCACTTTGCTACAAATTATGAACAAAGGGAGAAATTAGACAGAAAAAAAGGTGATAGAATCACTACTGCTGAGAGATCCTTTCTCCTTTCAGGCAGTGCCAGGATCAGAAAAGTTGCCTCATCTTTCTGAACTTCGTACATTCTTTAGAAACAGTGAAAGTATTTAGTATTTATTAATATTTTGAGGATATTATGTGAAAAAAATCCTTCAAAAATAGAATTTTACATAATTCTGCAAATCTTTCCTCGCTTTCTTTTTGAATAAGCAAAATGAACAGCGTTTGGGCTGGAGAAATCTGAGTTTATTGTTATGCCTTTTCTAAGTAAGGATGAAAAATCAGAATATTTAGAATAGAATTTTGAGTCTCCTAATACAACTTGTATTCTGCAGTTGCTTTGTAGGTTTTGAATTACCACAATTTCTGTCTTTTGGGAAGAATTCATGACATCATTACTGGCCAAAAGACATGAACTTCCAAAGGCAGGACTCCCCTTTACCCACCTCAGCTCTTTCTGAAGAGCCAGTGGGACACAATAACAAAGACCTGTTGTTGACAACAGAAATTACTTGTAAATTGGAAGGACAAATCTGATCCCACTGTTTCAAACAGGAAGTTTTACCTGATTCTTCTATGTACTCACTAAATTTAGAAAGTATTTTAAAATACATTAAAACTGCATGTTGCTCTGCAGGGACTGAACAGTATTCAGTACATACACCAGGATTTATAGGAGGCACAAAATATTTCAGCAGAGACATTTCTCTGAGTCTGTCATGGTATTTCAATACCATTTCTATATTTTCTGAATGTATTTTTAGGTGGCAAACTCCCTGAAATACAAATGCTAAAAAAACTCCAACAACCCACCAGGGAAATCCTGATTTAGGAAGGTGGCAGAGCTCTACTGGAAGGAAACCAAACTTGGGGTAATTGGCTCTACTGAAAGGAAATCAAATTTGGGGTAAACAAGCTGTAAGCAGTCATTGCCGCTTCCCAGGTTTTCATGGTTTAAAATTACATTTATCAATATTTTGAAATCAGATGAGTTTTGCCTTTCTGCAAGATTTTCTGCTCTGCTTAATCTTAAATGGTAGCCTTCTGAAAACTGAACATATTGTTCATAGTTTTAACAAAGGGACCACCAACAATTATGGACTTTGATCTCAACTCCTGGAATCCAAGAGAATTTATTACAGCAGATAACACATGGGCACTGTCACAAACTATATGAATTTATCACTCTCGGCTCACTGACTGAAAACAATACAAATCTTTTGTGTCAATCGTATGTTGACACCTAAGAATAAAAATACATTACCTGCAGTGGTGGTGGGTTAATTCTCAGGTAACAAGCAATAGCATTTCCTGAGCTTGGTACTTATTCAAATACATTTTTTTTTTCTTATTTGAAGGTATTTTCCACACAAAGATATTATGATCCTTTAGGTAAAATGCTACAGTAGCGGATATAGGTCTGTTTTATGGATCTGTGCATGAGGTTCATCCCATTTCCACCCCATCAATCAAAGACATGCAGAATTAACTGAACAGCCTCATCTCAGAAGAGACAAAAGCCAAAACAGATCAGCTGCACCAAAAAATTGTCTCCGACCCTTTGTGCAGGGAAAGGCAGCGAGGATTTATCTCCCAGCTCCAAGACAAACAGGTACAGTAACTATTGCTTCTGGTGGGAGAGAGAATGAGAGGAAATCACCCACTGATCTAATATCCCTGGGAACTCAATTTCCTTATTAAGTTCAGGCATTAAGAGCAAACACAACAGGCAGTTCCAGCTTTGCTGACAGAGAGCTGGGTTAGAGCAGGGCTCGTTCAGCGCCTGCAGAGCTGGGTCTGCTCCAGCAAAGCCCTGCAGAGGAGCTGAGCAGGAATGCTGGGCTGAATGGGAATGCTGGGCTGAGCGGGAATGCTGGGCTGAGCGGGAATGCTGGGCTGAGCGGGAATGCACGGCTGAGTGGGAATGCTGGGCTGAGCGGGAATGCACGGCTGAATGGGAATGCTGGGCTGAGCGGGAATGCACGGCTGAATGGGAATGCTGGGCTGAGCGGGAATGCTGGGCTAAATGGGAATGCACGGCTGAATGGGAATGCACGGCTGAATGGGAGTGCTGGGCTGAGCGGGAATGCTGGGCTGAGCGGGAATTCAGGATCCCTGGGCTGAAGGAGAGTGGCTGGGGACACTCTGGATGGGGATGTTTGTTTTACACTGCTAAGTAAAATTATCATAGAAACATCCTAGAATCCCAGAATGGTTTGAGTTTCTTGGGCTTAAAGCCCATCCCGTCCCACCCCCTGGACATCTTCCACTATCCCAGGTTGCTCCAAGCCCCGTCCAACCTGGCCTTGGACACTTTCAGGGATGGTGCAGCTACAGCTTCTCTGCCCAACCTGTGGCAGGGCCTGCCCACCCTCACATTAATGGAGCATGAAACACTCAGCATTTCATTTCCTGCTTCTTTGTCTCCAAGGAATCTGGTACCAGGGTGATGGAGATTCCTGTCGTGCAGTGAGATGTAGCAATTGTAAATCCTAGTTTTCCAGCAAACTCAGGTTGTGCAGGAGTAGAGTTTTAAATCTGGTTATATTTCTTTTTAATTACAACACAAATACTTAAAAATAGATTCAAATACTTCCTGTGTAATTGCTTTAAAAAAGACACTACACTAGTGCATCTGGGTATTACTGTCAGAAACTCTCATTTATGTGCATAATGTCACAACTGCTGACCTGCATGGAAAAAAAATTCCATCCCCAAGATGATGAAAAGTAGAATTATATTTGTCAGTATTTTTGGTACCGCGCAAGAAGGCGAGGTTTCTATGGCAAATAAAGACTCGTGTACCTGATTAGCAGAAAAACACAGCTGATGCCTAGACTAATATTGACCCATTCCATTCAATTTCATACTGGAACGAGACTATTAGAAGGAGATACTGAAATATCTGCATGCTAAGTGAGGTCAAGAACCTTCACTGAGAGACAGTCAGAACTGACTACAGTAATATTTATTTTGGTTTTACTGCAGGCAGGAAGGCTTAGTAGGATATCAATGAGGGCATGCACAAATATCCACAAAACTTCTCCGCTACTTCTGAAACAGATGCTCAAAGTTGTTCCTAATGCCGAGTTAGTTGGAACGGAGACAGATTCCTGATCCCAGCACTGCCTCTCAGAACTCCACAGGGATTTTACGGGTACTCACGAGAGTGCCACAGCAGAGCAAGAGCAGCTATAACACATGTACCGTTCAGACCTATGCTCAGAAAGGAGTAGAGATTGACAATGCAACTTCATGTGAATCTACTCAGGTTTTGAAGTTTGACTCATTTAAACGCTGCTCTTATCACAGTTTTAATTAATGGCAAATAGACCAGAATTCCTCCATCTCCCCACCCACGCAGAATTCTGCGTGTGAACCAGGGAAGCTGCAGCTCTGCTGTGGCATCTCTGCTAAGCTGCCCCCGAATTTACGGAGCAGGATCTCTCAGAGGGCAGTCAGAGGCACACACGACATCTGCGCGGGGCGGGAAGGGACAGGGGAATGTGACACAGTCAGGAGAGAAATCCCTCAAATCAGACACGCCGGGGGGAGTGACGTACCATTGACTAAGCTGGCATTTGCATTATCGGTGGCATTTGCACCTGCTGCACCATCTGTGGCTGAAGGAGGGTGGGAGGAGGGATGGGAAGAATCTACTGAGCAATAATGGATAAAAAAACAAACAATAAATAAATAATAACAGCATGAACAAACGCACAAAAAGAAAAAAAAATACATGGCATTTTTCTCCAAAATCAAACTGTTTTAAATTAATTAACGTAAGTTTCAAAAGCAAAATGACATTATAAAGACAAAGTAAGGCAAAAACTCAAGCATGGAATAATAATAACAATAATAATAATAAATCAATATGAAGCACATTTAACAAAGTATAGGAGCTGGTGAGGATAGTCTACACAGTACTATATACATGGCTTTAGTCCTTTTAGGTGTTATTTTTTGTATTTGAATATAATGTTATGCAAATGCTAAATAGGCTGAACTATTTCCTTTTGAGTTAGTTAATTTACACATGACATGGGGAGTTTTAAAATATGTATTTAAAATATTCATTCTATCTATATGTGTATATAGCACCACATAGTATTACATGACATATTTTGTATTTTAGATAATGTTGCACATTATGGTGTATCATCACTGATACATCCCAGTCCAACACGTGCTCTGTCTGTGACCTGCCATCACCTAATTATATGCACAGTGATCTGAGTAGAAACATTAAATTTTCCCATACTGTATATGGAAATGGCAAAGAGTTTTGAGGAGAATAATGAGTTATTTTAAATGTAGAGAATGTATATGACATATTTCTTGGTTTGTGGTGGAAAGAAAGTAGTAACAGAAAACTCCTTTTGTTTTCAGTAATTATCCACATATTAGAGAAACTGGTCAAGAAATCTGTTCTAGGAAAGTGAAAAACTTGAAGAATGTTTTATCATTTTATTTTTATACTAGAGACGAGAAAAGTAGTCTCTGCAAATAAGGGATAAAATTAATTTTGTTTTGTTTTTGTTGGTTATTTGCTCACTTTAAAACCCAAGTCCTACAGTGAAACCTGCCTGAGCCTCTGATCCTTCAGGACTTTCCCCACAGAGACTGTTTTACACTGTATTGGGTTGTTACTGCACAGAAATGGCCTGGTTTTATTTACAAATGGCAATTTGGGAGGAGAAAATAAACAGCATACAGGCTTTAAAAAACACACCCCGTGCAAGTATATTCATGAAAATCTCAATTGTAGATTTGATTACTGGGATGCCAACGACTGAAGCTGTTTTGGTTCCTCGAGCTTGTTTTTGCTTTCCTTCAGATGCCCCCACTAACCAGCACAGCGTGAGCTGCTCGCAGGAAATCACAAATCCCCACGGTTAATTCTTTGTCATTTACTTCTGGAGAACAGCTGATTATTCCAGCTCAACACTCAGATTCACAACACCAACAACACGTGCACACTGAAAGGTTTGCCACCAACGAGCCCGTTGATTTGAAATCATTCGTTAATTTAACTTGAGTGATTCAAAGACAATTATTTCAATCAGTGGTCCACCCCTGATTTGCACCAAAGCTCGCTGGCCAAAAGCCTCATCTGATGTGCTACAGTTCTTACTCTACCTGGCAGTTGCTGTCCGTCCTCCTGTTTCTCACCTGCGTGATGATTTTTACAGTGTTAATGAACAATAAAAGCAAACACCCACACCGAGGGAAACAAACGCTTCTGACTGGCAGGATTGCAGAGAACTGCAGCTTTATGTATCTTAGTCTGGGCCTCGACACACAACCAGTCCTGCACAAGCACCAGAAAACGTGGAGGAATTTTCTCTGTTATGTATTTTCTCTATTTCAGAGTCAGTGCCTGCATCCAAATTCCAGCACATCCCTGGAAGGATCCCTGTCTCCGGGCAGTAAGTCCCAACTGCAGCGTGTTCCTCTGCCATCCCTGATTTACCTTTCCCAGTTTTTCCAGACCATCTACAATGAATCCCGAGGGAGCCACCAGAGCTCAGCTGTCACCACCAGAGGGGCACTGAAGCTGCTCCTTCTCACCTCCAGCAGCCCCAGACCCCACCAAGGAGGTGCTGCCCCAACTCAAAAGGTCTGTGAGCCTTTCTCCTGATGACAGCAAGAGCAACCACTGAGATACTGTCCAAAACTAGTCTGACACAGAAGAGTTTTACCATCAGTCTTTCACCCTTTTATTCTCCTGGAACTCACCACGCCTGGCAGGAATTGGGGATTTCTGTGTAGAAATTAAATGGTAAATATTTTATAGGGTCTTTTGGTTAAGTGAAAAGGGATTTCCTTGGAGCAACAGGGAGTCAATTACAACCACTTGTGGAATATATTCTGTAGGTCATGAAAACAATTTTAATTTGGTCTTCCTATCTGCAGCTTCAAATTCAAAGGATGGGAGTGAAAAAAAGATGGGATTATATTGCCTGATGGATACCAAATAGAATGCTCAGAAAGGTCACAACTATTCTTTTTATTAATAGGGAAACCCACCAGAAAGAGCAGAAATATCTAAACAGCCCATATTCATTGGCTCTTAATGACGTCCGAAAGACAAATGTTCCTAGGACAGACTTGGAATGAAATTCTGAAAGCAGAACAATTTACAAGACTCCGAACAAAAACTGGAAAGGACAGACATTAAATCATGTTCCTGCTTAGTGTGCAGCCCATAAATTAGCACGAACTTATGACATCACGCTGTAATAAGGTGAAAAGCCTAAAGAGGCTTCTTGATTTCATTAACTGATACAGAACATGGAACTTAAGCTGTCTGCTAACATTTGCTACCCCATTCTCATCTTGTACTATTCTTAGCCTGACCTTTACACCTCAAGAAATTAAAATGCCTCCAAAGTCAGTCATTGACATTAAACAAGTGGGCTAGCAAAAAGCCATGTCTTATCTTTATTTTAGTTTTGAAGCTGCTATTTCTATGGCTGAGAGGTTTGGTTTTTTTCTGAAAGAAGAAAAATTCTGCAGATATAAATGCACGAGAGCAAAACCTTAGCAAACTGCAGGTGAGCATGGGTTGATGCAGAGAAGCCACGGCAATGGGAGCGTGCCCATGGATCCCCTTGCATTTCATTGTGCAATTCCACACTGGAAAAACATCTTGTTATCCAATGCATCAATTGGTTAACAGCTTCTGCTGTTTTTCTGTGTGACATGTGATGATAAAAACGTATCTCCCGCCTATCCCCCCCTTCAAAAAAATGGAGTTTTAAAGATCAGATTTATTTGTCAAGAATGGACTCCAGCTACCAAAGCCCAAGAGCTTTCTTAGGAGTGCCCTTATGCGTCGTGCAATTTACCTTTCTTGTCTTTCTTTTCCTCCTCCTCCCCTCCAGCTCCCAGCAGGGTGAAGATGATGCCAGTCTGGGAATTCACGCCCACCGCAGTCACCAGCATCCGCCCCGAGCCTTCCATGACATGAGTGCCTGGAAAGAAACAACACAAGTTACATATTGCTAATAAAATATAAAATTAGGTAAGGCTTTTACCATAGTACTGAGCAAGATCTGTTACACTTGAAAAATCTAGGCTGAGGGGATTGTAACTCCATAACTAAAATAATCTCTGTTTTATATTCCTCTCAACCAAGAATTAATGCATCTTAGGTCTCGCAGTAATGAGCCACACACATTTTAAAAGAAATGTCCCCAACCAAGTTCATCTCTTGGAAGACAATGTCTTAGCTTCACACAGCTAATTCTTGTTACTTTAAGAATATTTTTCCAGAGTTCTGCAAACATCCCTCAATGACTCCAGCCAAGATTGCGGAGACTGAACATAAAGAGAGCAAAACTCTCTGCAATTTCTCTCATCCTTCTCAGTTATGGTTGACTTTCAGGCATAGAAAAATATTTTTGGAGACAATTTTACATCTTTAAACTTAAGAAATCACTATGGAGAAAAATATTTAAGGAGATGTTTAATTAAATCAGGAGGTTCTAAGTAACAATAATAATATTGGAAACAAATACAGTATGAGAGATTTCTATTGCTGTAAATCAAATTGACATAGACAGTAAGTTTTTCTGTTTAACTAGATAACTAAGTAAATTCCTTTCAAGAAATATTTCTTGTTTTATTTTACAGAAATTATTTATTTATAGCTTTTATTTGTATATTGACTCAAATGTTAGATGCATCTAAGATCTTAGAAATCTCTTAGAAACCTTTAGCTGTGAGGTGTGGAAACACACAGAAACAGAAAATATTCTGATCTACACTTGGGAAAAATTTTATAACAGAGATTTGTAAAAGGTCAGTCCATGCAATTGCACACTGGTTAATTTGGGAAAAAAAATTGTGAGATGGAAGAACAACCTGTTGTTATGAAGTGCATTTAAGGCCAGTCACTAAAAGCTTAGTAAAAATACCCTGTCACTGTGTCACAGGAACAAACACACCAAAGGCAGCATCAAATGACATCAAAAGTTTATTACTGAAGTAATATTCAAATATTTGAAGTGAGATGTCCTTGGCAGGCAGTGAATTTTAAAAGATATAAAGCAGATATGTAGTGCTCCTATGAAACAGGTTAAAAAAAATACATAATGACTAGAAGCTGTTAATTGAAATAGATTTTATATTTCATTCTTTATTAGCAGAAAATTCTGCTATGACTATTCAGTGTAAGGCACCATGAGACCACAGAGAAAAAGCAATAATTTCTTAACTCAAAATTGTCAGTGCAAACTGCGATTGAATGTTTACTGGGCTTGGGTTTTTTATAAATACTCTTTCTTGTATTTGATGAAGTAGTTTGGAAAGGATGAAAATAGAGTGCAGGACATAAACTGTAAGCCTTGAATAAAAAAATCAATTACTACTTGCTGGGTTTTTATCTATTGTTCCTTAGTTTCCCCACCTCACTCCAAAGAATATAATTAATTTCTCATTCAGAGTCTCACTGAGCATTCAGAACTACTAAACCTGAATAGCCACAGAAAGATCTTTTTCTCTCCCTTCTTGTTAATAAAAAACACTGAGTTCATTTTCATTGATACAAATTCATCAGCTTCTCTCAAAAGCTCAAAGAGATACCTGTGACCTTACACAGATCAATGTTTCACCTATACACACTCACTTGCAACCCATTTTTTTTAAGTCCCATTTTCTTAGCAGTGCTCAGCAAGTTGCTGCCCTAGAACACAGTAAGCAATGCAACCATCGATTTATAATCAAAGTATCTTTCTCTAAATAATCAAAATCTTCCATGTTCTTAAAAGGAAAAACAGAGCCACAGAACAGGGAGAACATCTGTCAATGCTGAGCCTAATTTGAGAGCACAACTATCTCATCAGAACTAAGAAAATTTAAACAAACAGACAAACAAACAGTAGCAGACCTCCCTAGCGCATGGAGGACTGTTCCTATGACTTCCTGAGATCAAATTTGATGCCTTACAAAGTCTTTTGTTTGCAGCAAAACATCACAAACATCCACATTAGGCCTGCTACCCAAAACCCAGGTTCAGTTCAAGCCTAAAGGAACAGAAAAGATCCTTAAAATCCAGCTCTGGTTCAGTCAAAGCGAAAACTGAAACTTCACTCAGAAATGTAGAGGAACCTCCTTTAAGATGTGTCACTATTTAAAACACACCCTAATTCAGAATTTCCTATGATCTGTTCCAAGGAATATTCTTCTGTCCTGACTGCAGAGGTGGGTACAAATATCCTCCAAAACTGGCACGGTCCCCTTGCTTCCAAACCAGCTTTATTAGGAAAATGTGCCCCCCCTTTCACCCTTCCCTGTGCATGCCTGGAAAGGGCAAAAAGGACTGGAGAGAAAAGCCTTTCCGAGCCTTTCCTTAATGTGAGGGTTGGAAAAGTCTCCAGGTGCACACAAGGGCCTGTTTTAGGGCAGGCACTAATTTAGCCCCAGGTGATGGGTCACTGGTACTGCTGAAAGCTAAAGCATTGCTGAACCTCCTCCCACCCGACTCTGGCAGTGTCCCCGTCTAAATGGAATAACAATTACATTAATTAGGGGTACAGAATCGGGCTTGATGGCCTCAATCAGCTGCTGTTGTATCAAAGGAACTCTGGCATGGCTTCATGTTTGTCACTCATCTGTGCAACAAGAAGGTATTTCAACTTCACGTTGAGCAATTCTACTGACCCCTTTCCCTCTCGGGGCTCAATGGTAGTAAAGCATAATTTTTAAGGTGCTGAGGGTTTAATTCAAAGTTGGTAAATGGTGAATATTCTGAACCAGAAAAAGAAGACAACTGGCTTAGCACAGAAAGAGAGAAACAGATTAGATGGAAAAGGAACCTACAGCACATATTTTTCAGACTAAAAATCCAACTAAACATAAGACTCAGAAATTCCCAAATCTAATAATAGTACTAGTGAAAGAGATTGGAAAGAGGGCTGAAAAGCCACAAAAGCAAAGCAGAACATGCAAGTTTGTGGGTTTGATACTGTTTTGGTACTTCCAGCACACTTGTGGGGAACAAAAACTCTCCATTGGGCATGTACAAAACTGGTTTAGTCACTGCAATTATTAAGTGGCAACTGAAGTTAGTAATGAAGAGAATCAACCATCAGAATATCCTCTATGAAAAAAAAGAGTTCTCCAGGAAAAAAAAAAAAAAAAAAAAGAGCCCTCATCTGCAAGTAATTTAACATGTCCAAAGAATTCAGAACTTTTTTAATTAGCTGCTTCGTTCTGAAATTCTTGTGCCAGAAGCCAAGGTTGGAATATTTTCTGGATTTTCTGGAAGGGAATTAAGACTGAACCAGAATTGTTTTGTACCAGGCAATATCTGGCCCTGTTTCTTGATTAGGCTTCCTGTTTATTTCCAAAACCTAACAAAGCACCACAACCGAGAGATAACTTTGGTTTATTTGCTCTTGACTAAGCTCTGTTTCAAATCCTTGCTGGAATTGCTAATGGCTCAGTCAGGATAAAGCAATGTCCTGCCAGGCTCAGGTCAGGGAGAACCACACCGGGTGAGAGCTCCTCTATCTCCCTCCTTCACAGGTTCATCAAATTAAATAACTGGGAAAGAAAAAAAAAGTTGTAAGCAGAAAGCCTCCTGAGGTATTTTGGATGTTACCTCTTGGGATAAGTGGTGTCCTGGAACACTGCAGTGTATGCAACGCTAAGGGCAGACTCCTACTAAAAACTAACGTGTTTAGGACTCCTGGATTTCTGCCAGCTCTGAACTGTCCCAAATGTCACAGTCACGCGAGGCTGCAGGAGGTGAGCAGTAGCAGGTCCCCAGGCTGTCCTCATCTCCTGGCTCGTCCATGAATGTCCCCATCGTCTCCTTTAAGCTCAAGATGTTTGTGTGATGGCCTGTGCTATGCCCTGCCTGCAAACCCCTCCCATGGAGTGCAAAGCAGGAACATTTTCCAGCCACGACTACGGAAGAGAAGCTGCTTCTTCTGGTTGCAGGTCCATCAGGGTGTTCATCCCCACCTCTGCCCTCCCGGGTGGTCCCCACGTGCCACGGACAGATGGAGAGGAACCATCTGGTCTAGGCAGCACTTGTGCTCTTTGAATTGCTCATCAAGTACAGCAAACAACTGGCTGGATGATTAACCAGGACATTAGGCACAGAAACTCATTTGGTTTAAAACTATCATTGAAGCTGATTGAATATTAAAGCCACTGTTTCAGACGCCGATGGTGAAAATAATACTTCCCAATTCTGGATGTCTGTCTTCCCCTAAATTTAGACTCCCAAAAACAAACTGTGGCTGTAATTCAAATGTTTCCTGTCAAACCTGAACTGCTTTCATTTCCAGCAGATGATTATAGGGAGAACAATGGCAAGCAACATCCTCACAACATTTGTCTTAATTCCAAACGCCTACCTGCAGGTAACTTATCGATGTCTCCAGGTGCAAAGACAAGAGGACAATATAAGGTCCCTTGGATGCTTTTGCAGAGGGTTAGTTTGGGGTTTTTTCTTTAACAAGTTTTATAACAGTTTATATACAGGTCTAGACTAACAATAAATGGAAAGCCAGTTTTTAACCCAGGTCAAATCCACCCTAAAAGACATGGTGGTTTCCAAGCTTTTGGATAAGTAGCAATATCCAGTGCATCATCTCCTGCATCTTTGGGATTAAACCCCACACCGGGTCTATGGAAGAAGGCTGTATCTTGCCTGAGAGAATCTCAAATCATCAATTCTGTTCCTAAGCAAATAGAGTTCAGTGATTTTCTAATGTAGCATGAGTCAAAATTCATTAGTTAAGTATGGAACAAAAGTACGTGCAGTGTTAATTAAAATATCACATTAGTTCTACACCTCCTCTGTAACCATGTGAGAAAAATAAAGGTTTAACTCTGCATTAAAAACATAATGACGAATTTCTCTCTTTATAGCAAAGAAACTTAAGTATTTGAAAAGGACTGTTTCAGTTTATAACACATTGGTGATTGTCACATATCTGCAGGCTGTTCTTTTGTGGTCACATCCCAGCTGGAGTCCACTGACAAATGGCCTATTAGTACTAAAAAATTACATTCTAGCTAACTGATCTACTGTATAGGATTTTACTACAAAATACATATATTAAAAAACCTGAATTTACCAAAGAAGTGAAGCTCAGAGTGTTTTACTATATTCAGTTGCTTTCAAACACATTGTTTCTTTGTCTACTTTACCTACTATAAACACAAAATGTTTATGGAGACTTCAAAAGGCTTTGAAATTTAACAGTTAAATTAAAATTAACATACAATGAATTAAAACACTTGTTATTTCCCTACTTGATACTCTTCCTCTGAAAAGGTTTCATTACTTTCTGCCTTTATAAGATAAGTACGATGATCAGAAATAACTGCACTCAATCAAAAACCAACAACGTGGTTTTTAAATTACAAAGAGACCAGGCCAGTCTGTGAAAAAAATATCAGTTGTGTCTGGGTTACCAAAACCTCCTGGCAATGACAGTGCAAACAAATCAAACCTGAACAAAGCAGGGAACTCGGCAACAATGGAGCACATTTACCTGACAGCAGCATCGGGTCCTTGTCGACAGATTTGCGGACTTGGTCTGACTCTCCAGTCAAGGAGCTCTCATCGATTTTAAGGTCATTTCCTTGAATAAATATCCCATCAGCAGGTAGGAGATCACCTTTGGGTGAGAACATGGGAATGGAAAACCACTGGGCATTAGTAAGATGGTTTTTATAATGGCAGAAGTATTTTAATTATAAAAGTGCAATTAACAACAATTGCATTTAAATGAAAGCAAAAGTGAAGGAATTACCACTGTTTTTATCCATATTAGCCATAGTATTGCAGTCCTGTGAGGAAGGACTTTTTTATTTAAAATATGTTTTGCTTAATGCCATCTCAGAATCAGGATGCACCACATTTGACATACGATGCACATCCTGATCACTGAGGTTTGGCGGGGACATGCTCTTCATAACAAGATTTCTCTATCAGACGTTCATAGGAATTAACTGGCTAAAGGACAGTCGAGCTGCCCTTTCCCCTTCTCCTCCCAGGAAACCCTTGCCAAGTCCAGGAGAAACTGCACGGCTGATGGAACTGGAATTTTGCTGAAGTTCCCAACTCCCACAAACACGGAGCTCACAGAGTTCCACTTCCCTGGGGCACTGTGGTGTGTCATCGTCAGGCACCTGACCTGGGGAAACCTGCAGGATCCATCTGATCTGTCTCAGTTTAATAAGTGAGGTGAGCACAGGGGCCCAACTCCCTTTTACAGAACATCTAAAAATGCTTCCTCTTATTCCTAACTGGATACAGCACAACACTTCCAAACGGTGTCACCCTCCATGAAAGAGAATTCCCTTTCTACGAACCATTCTTGTTCTGATCAGTGAAAAGTGATGATTACAACAATAACATTGGTTACCGAGCGCAATTTTATAGCAGGTGTATTAGGTTCTCCTTTTGCCCGAAGAGCCAAATGCTACCTTACCATGAGAATGTTGACATCACATAACCCTGTCTTTTAAATCACTTCCAGTGAAGATTCCAGTGAAGTGTGTCTGTCCTGCTGGAAAGGGAACGGAGAAGGAATGAAGTCCATGAAGATGCAGCCGACAGAACTTACCATATTTCACCTGTGCGATGTCCCCAACCACAATCTCCGCCACGGGGATCTGGATAACCTGCCCCCCTCGGACCACGGTGAACTTCTGCTCCTGCTCAATACGGCTCTGAAGCCCACGGAACTGCTTCTCCTTGCTCCAGTCATTGAAGGCAGTGACAAGGACCACGCAGATGACAGAGAGCAGGATGGCGGCGCCTTCGATCCAACCCGCTTCGGCCTCTCCTTCGTCCTCGGCTCCGCCCGTCGCTGTCCCACATCCTGCAAAGACAACGCTCAGAGTCAGCCCAGGCACGGGCAGGTCCAGCACGAGGAAAACCTGCTGGGAAGTGGCAACAAGGTTGGGGAATGGAACCTCTTTGTCAAAGCTAATGCAATGCGGCACAGTGGAGAGAAGGCACAAATAAAGCGCTCTGTGGAAAAGGGAAAGAAAACAAATCTGCAGAAATTTAAGCTATTTTAATTTTTTTGCTGAGCAGCCCATCCTTGGTAAAACCAAACTAAACAAACGGAAAAAGAAAGCAGCAATTCTGTTATTTAATAGCATTATTCATAGCCCCACCTGAGCCAGGAGGCACCACCAGAAATAAGGAGGACTTACTGAAAGTGGCAAGAAGGACTAAAATAATGAATGACCCGAATCAACACAAAGCAATGGCAGCAAATTAACATTAACTCCCTGCTTGCCCCAATTAAATTAAAGAGGGTTCAACAAATAATTTTCAATTCAATTTCTAAATGTTCTGATTTAAACACAGTTGTAAGGAACACTTGTTAAAAAAATACTAAGATGAACTATGTATATTAGTTTTCCAGTCTGATAATGACATGTATTAGGGAACACTGGGTAAATATAATAGCCTAATATAAATTCATCAATCTTCCTTACAGAAGAAGATCCCAGAGAAATACAGTGGCATACTTACAGAACTGCAAGTACCTTATTTCTGTCACAAGTAAAAGAGTATTAAAAAAAATGCACTCTATGTATTAATTATGAATTAATTTATACACATCTGCTATTTATTTATATCCAATATACAATTGAAATTTAAACTGACTTCCTAGATAGTATTCACAAACTAAATCTGACACAAGACCTAAAAGAAACACTGGACAGCAAAGCACACGGACCTGAACCACTGAATCCAGAGACATCCCCACTGCTGGAGAGAGGAGAGCTCAGCCTGGCCCCACAGTGACCAAGGGACAGACCTTTCCATTTGTCAGGAACAACAGCCAGGTGGGCATTTGATGCCCCTTTCCCACCTGGCCCAGGTGCCAGGGATTTGAGCACCTTGGCAACCACGGGGCTTCTACCCGTGACTGAAGTTTAATTTCAGTGTCTTCATCACCTGTCACTAGAGGGAATTAACAAGCAATTTGGTTTCTATTTTTAAATTACAAAGACTTCCCGGTAACAAAAGCATTATAATTCATTAACCGGTTGAGTAATTACTCTCGGGGATGAACAATAACAAAATTACCATAAGTCAAAGGAAGGAAGATGAGACTAAATGTCCACTGAGTGACTGGAAGACAATTAAACAGAGTTTTTCCCAAAGTTCTCTGCAGTTTGCATTCAGACTTCCCCTAAGGGAGAGGCAAAGGCCAGTCCCCAGAGCAGGGGCTCTCCTGGTAGGGCTGCCCTTCCACTGATGCCTCAGTGAAGGACAAGGATCTCCATAAAGAAACCATTTTTGTAGCACTCAAAAAAGAAATGAAGCAACATTTCGTAAATTCAATACTTTAAGCTACCTAACACTAGTGACAAATTCACTCAAAACTCAAATCTCCCATTTCCCCCTTCAGCATAACTTTGCTTTTGGGAAGCACTAATCAACTTTGCAGTTTAAACTTAACCATCTGCGCAGGTCTGTTAGATTTTAGATTCCTTTTGTGAATCATTAGATTCACTTTTGCCTTGTCTGTATTAAGTGGTTTCCTAGTGCAAGTAATTCTGCTTTGGCAAATATAACTTCAGAAAACACTATCAATACTTTTCATTTGATAGGATTTAGAATTAAGTACAATGAATATTCCATTTTTTTAAGAGCATCCCTCCTCTCCTATTTCTCACCAAAGAAATGTGGCCTGGTCCAGCCACAGTCAAAGACTGATTTTATTTCCTTTTCAGGTGGTTGACATTTCATCCAGCTTGTCCAAAAGTGCAAAGAGGTGTTGGTTCCCAGGTTGACTGACCCCAGTTTCACTCACACTGGCCCAAAGAGGTGCCAGCTCAGCTCCACTGGGGTTATTCATTTATTTTATTCTGTAGCAGGCCTTCCACTGAAAGGCTTTTTTGGATTACCAATAATTTATACCATGGTATATTCTATAAAATCAAGAATTTACATTATGTAATACTTAAATACAAGTCATCAACCCCCCAAAAATCAGCAATTTGAAAGGCACAAGCTGTGCTTTGTCCTTCGTTATAAGCATCCCATTGTGGCTCCAGACATGTGTAAACTTTATAGCAATTATTAGCTGGGTAGAGAATCCTCTCTCTACAGCAAAAATGTACCAGTTTGGAGAAAATCATTGCTATTATTCCAAAGAACCAATAACCCTGGTCCCTGCACATGAAATGTGTCACAAAAACAAAATTATACTGCACTTGCAGTATATCTTGATTCAGCAAAATGAGGTAAAAAGTAAAAGTAATTATTGACGTGAGCAACAAAGTTAACTTTGTGTTTGTGTGTTGATAGAACTATCTCCATGTTAACATAAACAGCACCACAAAGCACGCAAATAATACAAGGTGTTACCATTAGGATGAAGGGAATTGTGTTTACCTGCAGATACCTCCTGGGTCATGCACAAGCAGAAAACATAATTCATTCTTCAGCTGAAAAAGTTTATTTCAGCTGAAAAAATATTTGTAAGTATGAAAGAAGATTGGAAGAAAACAAACTGAACCTCCATGAAACTCTCGGAAAGCGCCCCTCAATTTGAAAAGCTTCCACACCCATTAACAATTCATGATTATAAAATCCTCAGAAAATTCTCCATAACCCAAGGCAAAAAACCAAAAGCCTCAAATGAACTTAATTTCTTTTCTGTTCACTCAATCCAACAAGGATAAATTCAGGTGAAGGGGAGGAAGGAATTCCAGGAGTGAGAGCCAGGAGAACCCAGTACTTCTTGATCAGCGTGGTTTGGGTTCAGGGGAAGCAGAATTTCAGCTGCATAAGGAGTTTGAAAGCAAAGGACCAGACACCTCCCAGTTCAAGCAGCAGCTGAGCCAGCCTTCACACTGTCTCAGACTTGCAGGTGCCTGGAACAACAGTCCAAAACCAAAACTGCCCTTTTTGTGGCTCTAGTCTGACATAACCAAACCCCAGCTCTCCAAATGATTAGCCAAGCTGATCATCAGACTTTCCCAAAATCTTTGCTGTGCTCTTTAAGGCCCCACAAAAATAAGATGGGACGAAATTAATACAAAATGTCCACATTGTTCTTGTTACAGGAATAAACTCTGGCAAATAACTATCTGGTTCTCACTATTGCAGGATTTCAGAACAGATTCTTTTTAAAACACGGATTTACGGACCAGCAGGACTTTGAAACTCAGCGTGCCCTTCAGCAGATGACCTATCTGTCAGGAAACATTTTCTTGAACTCTGTTATGGTCTTGCTTTAAAACTATTTTGGAAGTACCAACATTTAATAGGGGAAATGAAAAAAAAAAAAAAAAAAGAGGAAATTTGCACCTCCATTGGCCTAAGTCTGTCCAATGCTTTCTTATATATACATAAGGAAAACAACTGGCTTTTAATTTTTCTTCTGCCATTAAATCACACAGGGTTTTCTAGAAACATCACTGTCCACTCACACCATCAGTCCTCCTTATTGCAGCGCACAGAGTGACCCAGTGACTCTATGGACAAGGAGAAAATAAGAAATACAATTAAGACACAGGAAAGACATCGTAATAGTATGCCTAAGTAGCCAAATGCAGTTTAAAGCATCTAATGTTTATTAAGAATGCTCAAATAAGCCTTAGAAATGTATGTTAAGGTCTAAAATTGCTGCTCTGCTTTCACCTATAGCACGTGGCTCTCAATGCTCCCAAAAAACATGCCTGAGATTTTAGTGAAATGCACAAACTGAAAGCAGCACAGAAGAATTTTTAATATTCGTATCTGGTTTGTGGCAGGGTTTTATTCCAAGACAGTGAATTGTGATGTACTCATTTTAAATTATATTTAACACAGGTCCTATCTGTCAGAAAATCCAATTCTGGAAGACTAAACAAGTTTTAAATAAGAAGCTCTTTCCTACGGTAACACTGAGCGTGCCGTGTGTGCCGTGCCCCAAAGTCTCATCCTCGCGGCACAGAAAACGCACACGGGGTTTGAAACCAATGTTAATGATCTGCCTGCAAGCCTAGAACGTAAAGGGCTGGGACTCCTTTAGCACAGAAAAAAGCAGATGAAACCATAAAATGCATCAGCTTCTCCCCAGAAATGTGCAGGAACACACGGGTGAGCTGGACACCCCCGGAGAAGGGGAAGGACCTGGAAGTGCAGCCTCAAAGAGCACTCGGAAATCCAAAGGAGGACTGAGACAACTGTGCCCATCAGACATCTGAAAGGACCTTACCAAAACCTTGTGGAAGGAGAACGGGATTTTAAAAGCCTCAAACCGGGCCAGAAAAAGGTTAGCAAAGGGTGTTGGGAAAGCTCTCTATGGAAGGGAGACGAAAGGAAGATAAAATCCAAAGGTTAGGAGGATTCAGGGGAAAAAAAGAATGGGAAAGCACTATAAAGCATCACCCGTAGTGGGTCCAGCTGAAACCACAGCAACCTGGGTCTGCATCTCATCACAGACCTGGAACCTCCAGGGGGGCTCCAAAGAGCTTAGGGATTTAATTGTCAGTAATTTCAAATGCAGCCTGAGAAACCAACTCTACATTAGCAGTATTTTAATTATATAAAAAGGTTTGGAAGGGAAAAATCCAGGCGAGCAAGGCATATATATTATATTAAATAGGAAGGCATATATTAAATGGGAAGGGAACTGTATGAAAAGGCTTGAAGGGACTTGTGCCAGCAGGGGAAGGTGAGGAAGGATAGGAGGATACACTGGAGCAGTTAAGGCTCTTTACAGAGACAATAAGCAAGAATTATCACTGGAACACTGCAATCAGGAGAAAAGAATTTGCTGGATGTTAGTAATCATTGCAATTTGGTAAAAGCCAGAAAGAAGGAAAGGAAGAAAAGCAGGAAAAGGCCACAAAGAGCCAGACAGCTCCAGGTGACAGTTTCCCAGGCTCATCTCCTGGTGGCAACTGGGATGCTTTGAACATCATAGACATCATTTCAATATACGTTTCTCGCAATATCAACCCAACCTGGGCAAAGGCAGAAGGAAGCACAGAGGCAACAGGGCAGCTAGAAAGAATATGTGCTGAAAATTTCAGATACGAGGAGATTCTTGAAGCTGCTTTGAATAACATAATTATTATAATTACAAACTATACCATCCTAAGCTGCAGCACAGTAATTTTTAAATCAGAAAAAGTACATTTTTCAAAATCTGTGAACATCTGTATTCCTAAGCCCCAACCTACAGTACATACCTCTCAGCTACTCATTTCAACCTACACGTTGCTATTTTTATGCTGAGAATACCTTGTGGCATTTAAATTCCCTAGGAAAGTCTCCTAACACCCCCAGAGGTAATTTTTTTAGTCAGTCAAACTGGTTTTGTCATCAGAAAGACAACAGCTCCCATGATAGAAACTTTTTATTTAATTGCTTTCTCTGAAGACATTTTTCCCTTCACTGAAGCTCCAGTGCTGATTTTAGCAAAGCGAATTGAGCAGCTCTAAGCTCCAGCTTTCCCATTAGTACAGCTGGGCTCTTGGTGCCAACACCACCAGTGATGTTACTGACTTTATAAAATAAACAACCAAAAATCATGCAATAAATGTAATAAACCCCTCTCAGTAACAAATGGGGATTTTTAAAGCATAATAGATCCTGTAATCTTTATTTCTACTAATTTCTGGTTGTGTAGCATTGTTTCCTACAAAATCAGCACCAGGGGTGACTGCCAGCTCCTGAAGCACCAACATTCCTGCTCCAAATGCTCCGTGGGACGAGGGATCAGGAGGCACTGAATCACTTCCACGGGGGCAGGGCAAAGGCTGCGAGGCCACCGCCTGGCACTGCTCAGTGTCACCCAGAGCCCCAGCAAAGGTCCAGAAACTGCCCCAACTTCAAAGGGCAAAGATTGCTGCCCTTCTCCCACACCCCCCAAGGGCTGAGTCAGCCGCCCAAGGCATTTTCTACATCCTCGCACCAAGTCAGACCGTGCTCCCTGAAACCACCTCTGTACCCGTAAACGACCCCGCAGAAGGGATTTACGAGTGGGAGATAATTAAACTACACACATTTCAGGTTTCGGGAGCTTCAAACTTCAAAAAAAGGGCTTGTTTTGAGACCGTGTGAAAACAATATTCCGATTGCTCGCTCTGTGCTCCGTCGGTTGGTTATGTAAGGGCTCCGTGCGGGCGGGGAGGGAGGAAAAGAGCTCCTGTCCCCGTGGGTTCCTTATGTAACTGTCAACTTTGGAGCTCAGTATTAAATATTTACACATTTTCCACATATTTATGCAAGGAAACAAATCTGTAGGCCCTGAAAGCAGAGATATTCGCACATTCCTCAGCCTGATCACAGACGTTCGCAAGCAGAGAAATGTTAATTAAAATACTCAACTTCAAGGGATGTTGTTGAGCAAGTGCCTTCTGCCTGGCACTTCCAAGGAGATGCGTTTTGGAAAGATCAGTCAAAAGGATGGGGGCCTCACTCCACTGAGGGCAATGGAAGAGAACAGGACCAAGCAGCTACTTCTGGAATATTTATACTCAGTTTTACTTCCTTTTGTTGCCACAGCAAAAGCAGAGAAAGGCAAAAAATGGGAATTTTCATCACAGGTCCTGTTCTCAGGGATTGCGAGGGGAAAACCTTGACATTGGGTTGCTGCAGCCTTACTGAATATTGCTCAGAGCTAGAGATGTCTGTTAAATATAACCACATGTTCAAAAGGTAAAACACAGGTTTCAAACGTAAAAATCAGAGCTTGAAGGTTGCCCTGTGTGTTTATTAATAAGAATTCAAGTGCAGTTGTTCGACCTCACTTGCGAGGTCATGTCCTAGCTGAGTTTTGCTTACAGAATTTAATATTTCTGGACAGTCCCTCCCTGGGAAACGTGGGAAGATTTTATATTTCATCCCAAAGTTCTAACTCTCATTACCTCACATCCCCAGCTGAGAGTTAAGTCTCTTGGCAACCTGGAAATCCATCTAATGAGCAATAACTGACAGCAACCTGCTTTGTGGGTGATCTGCACATCTCTAATCGAGGGAAGGCATCTCTGGGACTGAATTTGTCTCAGTGCAACACAGATTTGTAGAAACCAGATGTAGGTCACTTCACATTGTGAAATAATTATTTAATTTGCAGGTCCCCTGTGACACGACGTGCACATTTTGCACTTCACAAGTTCTTATTGTGTTGTTCTGGACACCAGCTCAAGCTTCAAACTTCTCTCATCCATCCCCATCACTGACCTCCAGCCAGGAATCTGCTCCCTAAGCACACTTTGTGTGGTGAGTGGCATTGAATGGATAGCGGAGAAATAACAGATTTCCACATGGCAATAAAAATAATCCATTTACACAAACCCCCCAGCTAGTGTTGGATGAGCAGAAAGAACCTCACCTGTCCTCTCTTGCTCCAAGCATGGTGGGCTCAAAGGAAAGGGAGAGCCCAAGACAGGCACACTGACCGAATACCCAGCCAGAAAAGCAGGGAATGAGGAATCCAGAAGTTTATAACAGGGAAGCTTTAGAAATGACAATCTGTACTAACAAAATTTTAATGCAACCTTGAATAATCTAGAGGTATTTTAGAATATGATAAAAACAAGGATAGCATATTATAAAACAATGTATCTTTTTCAAAACACTCCTAAAAGAGTGATTGAATTCACTTAAATATCTGCAGCAACCCAAGAAGAATTTGCAGGACAAAGGCTTTTCCACAGCATCAAGAATATTTACTCTCATAATAATAAACAATCACAAACAACTTCACAGGCATTACTAAACCAGTGAGGCAGTAAAGAATTTTTTTGAAAGGCAAAATAATTAAATGAAATAGTCAGTTTTACTTTAAATTCTCTAATTAATTAATAGTTTAGGTCTTAACTGGAAGAAGTAAAGACTGTGAGTCAAAAACTCTGGTTCCAAACATATTCCAATAGAGCAAGAGCCTTGTCTGCACTAGGAAGGCTGTGCTGGAATAATTTTAACAGTGACCTTCTCTAGAAAAGATAAAGCTGCAAACAGCTTGTGTATCTTTTAGTACGACCTATAATTATTCCATAAAGAAACATACACTTATTAATATTTAACTGTCTCTACAGAGTTATTGAAGAACAACTAAATCAGATGTAAAAAATAAATTTGTCAATAACAATTGATCCTGACAGAGCTTTTCACTTCAGTACTAATGTCAATGTCCACAAGAAAAATTCTGCTGAAGGTTGAAGGTCTCTTTGTATCCATCCAGGTCAGATAAAAAAAAAAAGAGTTACAGAATTCTCCAAATTTAAGTCACTGTTCCAAGAAGGTGGACAAGATGCACATGGTCTTAACCTCAAACAGTCTTGCTTGGTCATTCAATTGAGGCTCTTTTGTCAGGGCTTTCCATGGGGAAAAAAAAGCTGAAATACCTCAGTTGATGGTATGCAGAATAAAATTGTATATCCACACTTTGTGAAGTCCTGTTTAGCACCCAGCCCTGGTACCCTCAGAACCCCTGCCTGGAGATAACACAGTTGCTTTGAGTCCATCAGAAAAGTATTTTAAGTTCATATTGTATTACCTATGGGGCAAACCAGTTCACAACAATGCAGAACACGCAGCACAAACAGGGCGCTTCCTTCAGGTTATATCATTTAAATGTCATAACTGACATGGATATGGCATTGGCTAATTCCATGACCGCTCTTTGGAGAGGCTCCGGTGCCAATGCAAAGAGATCATTAGGAATTAAACCAATAGGAAGAAATGAGAATTTTTTAGCTCGATATTAGCAGAGAAGTGGCTGCCCAGATGTTGACATTTACTCACTCGGGTAAGTTTAATTAAGTTTTATTTAGAATTCTAACCTTGCTATCGGGGAAAAAAATGGCACAGGGACCACTGCAGCTATGGGGATAAAGTTGTCTTAAAGGAGCCTTATTAATCAAAAATGGCTGAAAAAAATTGTATGTCATCTCAAGAAAATCTGCTAAGTTTGGAGCTCCGTACAAACACGTCAGAAAGTTAAAGCTGCAGTCGGGTTCTAAAAACAGGAAGACTGCTCCTGTTTCTCATGCAGCAATTCTTGACAACTTCCAGCACTTCCAAAATACAGCTGGATGGGGAGGAGGATTGGAGCACTTCCTCAGCTCCCACTCCCCACACAGATCACTGAAAGCACCAGGAAACACAGAAACCCGTGGAAATAAATAAATGCTTTACAGCAAACCAGCCCTCATGGAGGCCAATTGGCTTCAAACAGACCTATGAAAAACATTTCACATTGACAGAGAACAACAAATAATTCCTAAAAACCCTAAATCCATAATCAGATGGAGAGCTGTCTGTCCTGCTCGTGCTTCAGCTCCCAAGTGCTTATCAACAGAGCCTTTTCTCTTTCTGTCTGAAGCAGGAGGATGAAAAGAGCAAATCGCTGGAGGAGGTTTTTAGGGTGGCACCTGCCTGAGTAATGGATGCTTCTACTGTTCCATCACTCTTTAACTGCATTCTAATATAAATGAAATGTACTTGCTTCCAAAAATATTTCTTTTTTTTTTTTCTTTTCTTGTGCTTGAAAATAAGATGTTCTAACCGAGATGACTTTAGAGTATTTAACAGAAATACTACCAAAAAACTGCAGGACAAAATTGAAAAAGAGTTAGCTTTGCCTGGAAATATTGACAGAGCCTCTAAAACAGCCCAAGTGGAGCAGGGGATGAAGTTCTGATTGCTGACCAACACACTTCGCACGCCTGGACCCTTCAGAGGGTGATTGCCAATTCCTCCCAACCCACGAGCCCTGCAGAAAGAGGTGACTAAGAACAGGTGACTGAATTAATCGGCCCCCACGCAGCAATTCAGGGATTCTCAGAGGCCCACAGACCTGGAAAAGCCACTAAGAAAACTTGTGGCTGAGTAGCTTGAGCAACTCACAGAGGTTGGAAAGAGCATCAAGGAGAACGTCCAGGCAGTGCCTTTTGAGCTGAGGCTCCAGTGATGGGCTCTGAGCCAGCTCCTGGAACACCTCGGCCCCTTCTGATACTGCCACTGCCTCACTCCTCACACACACTCGTGAGAACAAGGAAACCTGCCCCAAGAAGACAGGGAAGATTTGTAGACCTCAGCTACAAAATCCCCTCAAAAACTCTAGTGTTTATTGTTTTCATTAAATTTCTCCTCTTCATTACTTTGTGCTGTGAAGCTTGGAGAGCTTAAAAATCACGTCAGTAAAAGATTAAATGTTATATCATAATGTCCTGCAGCAGAAGGCATTAAGAAGTTCTATCAACACTAGCGTGGCCCTATAAAGGAAATTTTACATTGCAAATCTATGTGCCAAGGAAACGTGTTTCTGGATTGTGTTTCCCCATTTAGTTTCATCCCAAAGGATGGGATGAAACCCCTCTGAATGCACAGCCACTTTGCTCACTCCCCAAAAAGCATCCTGTACTGGGAATCACAGCACGTTCGCTGGGGACAGACAGAGGGTGGGATTTCTGAGGTATATTCTGGATCCAAACTTAAATGGTAACAAAGTTACATCCAAAGCAAGCTAAAGCTGCAGGCAATTAGGATAATCTCTATTTAGAATGTGCATTCTATAAATCCTGCCTATTAATTATGAGCAGCATATCCTTGAGACAAAAGGCAGAACTCATGCAAAACCAAAATAAATCAAAATTAGTAGTTTAAATTGTTACTTTTCTCATAGGAGAGCTATATGTGTATGCATATACACGCACATGAAAACATGCATATCTATATATATATATTAACACATACATGCCCAGGTGCATACAGATGCACATACTTACAATACATACATATAATTCAGTGTCATTACATCCAGAATTGACTCTGTTGCATTAGATCTGAGAGAGGGGACTGTGACACCCACCACTCACTTGGCTGTGCTTTACTCCTGCAGGTGGAGCTCATTGGGGCGGGAGCCCGTTCTGTTCTCTGCCTGATGAAACTTGGAAAGAAAACCTCAACTGCATCTGCAGTTTGAAGATTTGAAGATTCTCCTCCCCGGGTCCCCGTTCGGTGCCTGATTACAGCTATCTGGGAAGAAAAAAAGCAGCCAAGTGCTGTGTATCTTCTTTGTCAGCACAGGGTTGTGGTTCAAAAAGGTTCAGTCATCGTATTGAAGCATTTCTTTCCACTTTGTCATTTTTCAGTCTCATTCAAACCCACCAACAAGAACACACAGACTTTGGGTTTGTCTGGACTCCTGCAGACGGGTTGGCAGCCAGCACCCTCTTTTGAAAATGCAAAGCAATCCTAGAACCTGATCCAGAAACACTTTGGGTTAAAAAAAGTCACAGATTTCATAAATTTGGGGGGAAAAATCAGTATTTTAAAGCTGTTAAATTAAAACTGATTCTTAATTCACAATCCAAAAACAAAACATTTGGTGTCCCTGTATTTTATGTTATTTTATAAGCTATTAACTTTTTACAATACAGATGTTTTCAGAGCTTTTGTGTTTTCACTGGTTTGGGGGAATTTGGTGGGGTTTTTTTGAACACCAGGCAAACAACTTTAAGATAATCTTTTGGTTCCTCTTGTCAAATTCAGTGTAATATTCGTGTTCCACTTTACTGCTGACATGTTCAAATTCCTATTGAAAAAGCTGGGTAAGTTTCCACAAATAACTATGCATTGGTATTTATAATCAAGTTGTCTTTGGGTAGATAAAGTATGGCTGGAAATACCATACCACAAATTGGTCTTCACATCCATGTAAAACATAACAAGGAAGCAACGTGTTTAAATTCTTGGTTCCACACCATGAATTACTGTCTCACTGCACAGACACTCCCGCAGATTATCCAGGGAAGACACAGAATTTCCATCGCTGGAACCTTTTAAAGCTAAGCATGATAAATGTCTGTCCAGAAGGGCTTAAGTATTGTTGATATTGCTTTGGAGTGTGGGGACAGACTAAACCACCTCCAAGATCCCCAGGGCAGTTTTTCCATCTCCTGCCTCTCCTTGTTTGCCTTTGGATGGTGTCAGCAGTCTGGGATTCAGCAGGGTGGCGAGGAGCAGAGGCTGGAGTGCCCCCTGATTTATACCCCAGCACTCCTAATTGAGGGAGTGTTGGGGAGCTCCAAGCAAAACCAGCCCTGCTGCCCTGTGTGGGATGCAAACCCCAGCACCAGGCTCCATCTGGCTCTGCCACCCAGTCCCATGGGCTGCTCTCCATGAGCACACATGTCCCAGGACTCTCACCAATTCATCCTGCATTGGAGCCCTCCACCTAAATTTGTCCCTTCTTTTTAATCGAGAAAATAGCATAAAAGCGAAATGTTTCAGAAATTCCACAGCTGATCCAGGCAAGGACGACCCAAAGGGGCTCAACCTTCTCCCCTACAGAAGCCGTATACAAGTGTTGATGTTCTGCTCTCTGCTCCTGGATGTTTAGACCTTGCACTGAAGTAGGATTTAGGACAGGAATTAAAAAGATACTTTTTCAAGGGAATTCTTAAAGGACTAAATTTATTCAACAAAGCAGGTTGAGGTAATGTTACCAGAAGCCATATGCTGCCTCACCTCATCCATGCTGGGGGAGGAGGGAGGTGAAATGGGGGGTTCTGGCAGAACAAGCTGTTTTTAAGAGGGCAAATACTTCCATTTCTCCTGTTTTCCAGGCTGCCAACTGCTTCATCCCTTGTACTGACAGACTGTTTAGACTGCTTAAAAAAAAAAAAACAAAACCTTTTGGGAATCTCATGGCTTAATTTTCATGAAGAATGAGGAAGGAATCTGAGTGTGTGCAATGACACTCCTCCAAAGTCGTGCTTTCATAACTCTGAAAACAATCTATACTTTTGAGATTAATTTATTTTCTATTAAAATGCCATTTCCTAATAGGTCTGCTTCTCCTGTGGATTCTCCTCCCTGGACAGCACAGGGAAAGCCTCTGGTGCAGTGACAGCTGGATCAGCATGATTCGCTCAGCAGCAAAGACGATAAAAGGTTCCTATTAGGACACATCAGCTCTTAAGGCTGTATGGCCCCTATACCCTCTGCTATACAACGTGGATTTCCATTGATTTCTCATTGCCCAGTGCCTGGAGAAAATTATGTAGCACACTCTGTGCAGAGGTATGGAATGATACACACACTTGGGGCTTTTACAGCCAAAATAGTGCCCTTTGAAAGAGCTGAGACAAATGTTGGGGGTGACATTCTGAATCCGCTCTTAATAAGGGCTAAAATGAAATTGAGTGAGAACTAAACCTCCCAAAGTACCTGGTTTCGAATATTACACCACATTAGATAAAAGGTGGAGAGTCCCACAAAATGAAAAGCAGAGGTTGCAGCCTGCAAACAGCAGGGATCAGGGACTCGGGAGCAGCAGCGAGCTCTCCCTGCCGTGCCAGGAGGTGATTATTGACGCTGCCAGTGAGGATTACAGGACAAGCTGTTCCCCTGACCCCTGGGGAGATACGAGAGATTTGGAGATGTTTGCCAATTATTGCTTTCAGCGTCTGCAGCGAAGTCCTGGAAGTGATTTTAGTAAAGGCACAGGGATCACAGAGTGGTTTGCCTTGTCCGTGGACCATGGTGGAAGTTGGGATTCAAACCACTGCCAGGTGTTAAAATGAATGAATCTTGGCTCATTTTATTTTAAAAAGCCTTCGTATTTACTCCGATGCGTTTTGCATAATGGAGTGGACTTAAACAGATGACGTCTCTTCAATGCACCAAAAATATTACCTAAGACATTGTTTAAAGTACACACGCATAAGTTGTGGAATCAGTTTCATCTTAATGTTGGTTTCATGACCAGGAGGGCTGCTGAAAGATTTACAGTTGTTTAATGTTATTCACTGCTATGATTTTAGGAGATTTGCAAAATAACATTACTCTTTGCCTTACAAACTACATTTTTATGCTGCCTACATTTCTTTATTTTAATGCAATTGACATTATTGAATTCAAAATGCTTTTTTTTTTTTAAAAAAAAAAAAAAAGATCTAAAACTGCCACAAATATTAGGAAATTAACTTTGTTCAGCTCACTCGTTTCTGAGTCCTTCACTCATTAATCAAATTGATTAAGTGCATATTAAAGAAACTTAGGGAGACAGATTTTTCACAAACAGGCAGATACATGAAACATTTTCCTGTTGTGGAACACTTTGTGTCCTAGGATCTCAAATCAGCCCTGCAAGACTCTTGGTGTGCAAAAGTCTGGCAAAGGGTGTAACAACCAAATGTGCTTCATTATGCATGCAGGTAACCCTCCTGAATTAAAATGCTAAAGGATGTAATGCCAGATGTGGGCTGCAAGGGCAACGACAAAGAAAAATTAATAAATGCTGCATTAAAAGAATTAGTTTTTCTTTAACTGTGCTCATTGTGTCTCACTAGGAAGTAAATGAACTGAATCCCTCAGAGGATGGCACAAGACTTTCATGTGGTTATTCATCTCAGGTTACTTTTAATTCAGTTTAATTAAATTTGGTTCAAGTTCCTCAATAATCAGTGCTTTTCCTTTCTTTCAAACCACAGTTTATTCCCCAGGACCATTTAAGCAAAGGGGGCACACGAGTATTCCTGGTTTAAATGAACCCTTGAGCCATGCAAGGACTCGCCAGCGCCCATTTATAGGGTTAAAACAATACAAATGGTCAATCCTAGCGAAGAGAAGAACAATAAAACCAGCGCGGTCGTGTTTGGCAGGACCTGCCTGTGCCACCACTGCTGGATCTCCCACCACCGAGCGCCACTGCCTGTGCCAGCCGTGATGGCAGAGCCCCCGCCGAGCTGATCCCGGGCTGGGTTTGGATCCCGGGCTGGGTTTGGATCCCGACTCCACTCCCTGCCCAGGCGGCACCTGTCGGCTCCTCCCGCGCCAAAGTGCATTTGCCTACGCAGGAGTCTATTTGGAGGCCTGCCCAGCAGGCATTCGGTGTGTTCATGCAATTTATGAATAAGCTGATTTCATCAGCAAAAGGTAAGATTCCTAGAATCACCTGAGAGGGTGGGGGGGAGGGGGAGGAGGAAAGACCCATCTACTGAGACATTACACTTCTTCGAAAGAGAATATAAGATATTGATCGTCTGGGCAATAACTCTGAGAGAGAAAAGTGTTTCTGTGAGAGTGGGAAAAATTTTTTTAAGAATTGGATACTGAATGAGAGATTCCAAATATCATCTACCTAAAAATACCCAAACGAACATAGTTCCGTCACAACTATTAGCAAAAAAACTGAAGGGAAGAAAATCCTACTTTAAAAACTGGGGAAAAAAATCAGAAGAATTTTAAAAAATCTATAGTCAAGCTATTCTGCCAAGCATGGCAGCACAGAAAGGGTCTTTTCCTGCCTGGCCTTGCCTGAATCACTGAGCCTGCCCAGCTCTCCCTCCAAGCCCCAGCATTCCTCCTCAGGAGTAACTTGGAAGAGATGCTGTGCTTTCTTTCCAAGCAGAAAAGAAACACGCGACTCTTGCGTGCCAATAAATCAACTAAATTAACCTCCAAGAGCTGCCCCCAGGCCATCATTTCTTGTGATGGTGCCAAGGCTGGGTTTGGGGTTTATCCCCCATCTCCAACATAACTGGTTACCTGCTGACCCAGCAGGGCAGGCAGAGGTTTTGGTTGGCCCCTCCAACAGAGCTCCAATTGCTCCACAAGTAGAGAGGTGTGTGCAAGAGCAGCAGGCAAAACCTGCACATGAATCTGAGGAGAATAATAAACTGGTACAGAATTTTGGCTGATTTGGAAATATAGGCAATGGTGGGGAAGAGCTAAACTCAGGTAAAAAACAAACAAACAAACAAACAAACAAGATCAACCAAATTAAGGTAAAGGTTAAAAGATGGATGAGAGACTTCAGCTGCTTACACAGGCAAATACAGACAATTAAGAGAATTGTTAACATGACCTTAGAGGTCTATTAGAAAGGTGGCATTTCTTATTTTCCCCTGGATGCAACTGGATCCTTGGATGTCTGCTATAAGTCATCAAGCTGAAATTCTATTTAGAAGTCCAGACATCACTGGAAAAGGAGGAAACCCACAAACTAATCCGAGGAAAGCTGAGAACTGGAACCACAAAAAGATGCTATCCGCAAGAACAGAATTTTGCAATGTTTTGAAGGAGCAATGTCTTAATTACATGCTATTCCATTGGGTTTTCTCAATCCTAGAGATTCCAGGATGCCTCTAATGAGTGCTGGGGAATTAGGACAGACCTCCTAACTCTACAACATGACACTGAAGCCCAGCAGTCTATTGCAGATTTCCTGCCCCAGCAGAACTTGCATCCAGTGGGGAACTGGCAAGGAGAAGGATTGGACTGACCCCAACTGGTGCAGACACTGTTATTGTTTTTTAATGTACATCAGTTCAGACTATAAACTGCAGGGAAATTCAAGCTAGCTGGTGCTAAATTCAGCATTTTCAGGCCTAACTAAGAAAGAGAAGTTTGTTGCCAACTGCTTCATGTTCATTCATATGTATTCCTTTTTTAATATATTCTTTATAACATGAATGAAATTTTTACTTTTCCCATTTCCTTCCACAATATCTGCACTGTCTCAAATCTTTCCCACTGTGACTTATTTCTACCTACTTGCTCAATGCAGTGAAATGCCAAGAGACACATTTCGAGTGGTACTTCCATTCCCAGCATCCTGGGAGAAGATGGGAACAGCATTTCAGATCCCACGCAAGAGATCCGGACAACGCGAGGGGGAATTTGCTTGTTTGGCTTCAGGTTTTTCCCCTCAGACTCATTTTTACGGCACTTTTTATCTCAGCCTCCCCTGGCTGCCTTGGTTTCTGTAGGGAAGGCTTTTCCTGGTGGCTCCAGCACGTTGGCTCCCGCATTTTCCGCTGGCTGACGGTGACCTGCTGTCCATTCCATCCGGGCAGGGATTAGACATGCACACAACAGTCACACCACAAGTGAGAACTGCCTCAAGCAACAGAAGGCACCATCCCCCCGGGAGCTGTGGACCAGCTGTACCTTCTCTCCGGTTTTTGGATATTCATTCTCGTTTAAATCTCCAACCTGAGTCCCCATTGACCAATGTGGTACCTTCTCTCCAGTTTCTGGATATTTGTTCTAGTTTAAATCCCCCAACCTGAGTCCCCATTGACCAATGTGGCACATTGTAGGAATCATAAGACCACCGAGTGGTGAGCCCCATGAAACGAAGCCTCCTGTAAGTCAGGAGAAGCCAGCGGGCACCTCAGCCACAGCCCTGAGCAGCAGAGATGTATCAACACCACCAATAGCAGTGCTTTGGGAGGCCCAAATTCCAGGGGACCATGTCCTGTTCCTTTATTTTTTCTGGTTCATCAACTTGTTGCATGAATAAGGCGGAGAGAATCCAGCTACTAAGCAATGTAACTATTCATTTAACTTTGTTTCCAGTATAGAGTTTTGCTTGAGAATTTTAATCTGCCTCAACCAAAAAGACTTTTCCTTTTTTTCCCCACCACTAAGCTGCAAAAAACTGTACACTGGAAAACAGACATCATGCCCAGGGCTTCACACCACACAGTGGGATGTGAGAACATCATACCTCAGGCTACGTTCTTCCTGCTTTGTAATCCACATGGGAAAATAAGATGTCAGGAAGAAGAGTTAAAAGGTTTGTTACATTCATGTGAACAGCAAATGATTGTCGGGGGGGACATCAGCACGTCCTCAAACCAGGTAATAAGAGCTACGTGTGATGTAAGGCCTGAAGACAGAAACAAGGGGAAGGACTGCAAAGGGCTCAGAAACTGCTACAGAAGGTGTCAGCAGAATGGCAGATGGCCACAACCAACCAACCCACCAGGCAGGAGACTCTTGAACATCTACAGACAAGACAAGACAGGGATTTGGGAGCCATCACGAGAAGCCCTGCCACTTCTCATGCCCTTGGTGGATTTCTGACTGAGTCTAAGCACTTCTTCTTGAAGGACCTTTCATTTCCCCAAGTAATGGTTTGAGACCAACATTCTGTCTCATGAAGCAGCTTTTTCTTTCATACACAAAAATAAGGCACTTTTTTTTTTATAAACTGTATATAAAAATTATTTCACCATATAGTCACCATATCGTATTTCAAATTTAGTCATGAACTCTTGACACCTCACAGTCCCCCTACCCTGTGTGGTCAGGGAACAGTCTCTGACCCATCAGACCAGGACACACAAGGGTTTTGTCTGAGCAACAAAGTAGTTTTGCCTTGCCTTGGTCACACCCCCACCGTGTGATCCTCGCTGAGCAGAGGAATTTTCTCTAAAATGCAGCAACAGTTTTGCACTTTTTCGAAAGAGTGGAAAACTGATTCCTGTGGCTCAGTAATGAGAGCAGTAATTGCCACAGGGCTGACAATAATTTATGCAGAATTCTCAATTGCTTCTAATGGCCTGTCAGACGGTGAAAGGGAATGCAAAGCAGATGACAAAAAAGACTCCAGCACAACTTCTGAGAACAACATTCACTCTTGCTAAGAAATGTGAAAATAAAAGAACTAAAGCAGCTTCTGGAGAAGCAATAAAACTGCGCTGTTATCTAGTGATTCCTTTAGATCAGATTTTGTGATGGCACCAGAAAAAGAAATCATATTTTCCACTATTTTACACCCATATCGTAAATGACGAATTGTAGTAGAACAGAAACTTGGGCAATACATCATTACTCTTCCAGTTCAAGTTGTTTGAGCAACATCCCAACTGATCCACTGAAACCACAGAAGTGACAACTGTTCCCACCAGCGTAAACTAAATGTGACCCAGGAGACAATAATCTCCTCATCCTACAAAGAAGGACTGTCACTTCCAGTGGTCACAACTTTGCAAGTTAGTCCTTAATTGGTGAGTTCACATTATTAGCAATGATAATTGAACAAATCAGTGTTCAGAAATTTTTCAGATATTTTTGTTCACTCATTTTCAAAATGAAAATGCATTTAATTTTGAAAAATAAAAAAATAAGATTAGAACCTGAAGGAGGAGGCACCTTCTATTCTATAAGACAATGATGTACCAAAAAAAATAGCATCCTGTTTCCCAGAGGAGTCGTCTTGTTGAGCTGTAGACAAACTTGCCTGTCACAAGCCTTGTATTTGACGTTGCCATCAATCAGCAGAATGAAATACCAACAACTTTCAAGGAGAGGAAAGCAAACATAAAGGTTAAGAATCATCTATAGAGAGAAACTCCTTGCAGAGAAGCTGACCACTGCCTAGGGAGCCTGTGGACAGGCACCACAGCCCCTCCACACTGCTTCCATGGAAAGATCCAGGGGGATCTGGCTCCAGGGATCAGCACTGCCCCTCAGCTGCTCCCCCAGGAGCCCCAGCAAGGGGCTGGACGAGTTTATTCAGAAACTGTTGGAGAAACTTTTAAAGCAGAGTGTGGAGAAGCTGGCCAAGAGTAAGAGTAGAGAGTTAGCAAGGCATGCCAGCCCCGCTTCCTAACATCAGGCTGTGCTGCCAGAAGTAAATATATTATTTTCAAGAAAAAAACCCAAAACATAACACTTGCAAATAAATGTATATTTCAGTGAATAATTTTCATTCTGGGAAGAGTCAGAAAAGGAAAATACAGGTTTTTCAGACTCCTTCCCAAAGGAGCATTTGTCACTTCTTCCAGGTACTGGGTGAGGATTCCATATTACATCCCAGAGGCAACGTTACCCTCTCACCTCAAGGAAATGAGATGGGCTCAGAATGCTGCAAGGATGTTGCATACTCTATTTTTCCTGTATTCTCTGTTAAAACAGCAATGCACAGATGGACCAACCAAAAGCAAGGTATAATAAATATGAGACTCAACCATTTCACAAGACGTGAAGCTTTCAAGCTGCTGCCCTTTCAGAAGACTATAATCCACTCCCAGGCTCGTGTTTGGTCTGAACCCACCTTCATGGTCAACACTGGAAATTGTTTATGTTGTTCAATAAATCAGCTGAAGTGTGGACAAAACAGTATCATTTATTTCTTCGTAAAGAGTTCACTGAATCGAACTCAGCATTAACCTACAACGCTCTCCTGGTGGCACATGGTGGCATTCTGGGGCTGTCCTGTGCAGGGCCAGGAGCTGGAATGGATGATCCTTGGGGGTCCCTTCCAGCTCAGGATATCCTCTGTATGTTATTCTATAATTGGCCACTGAGGGCTATGCAAAACCACCAAATCCTAACCCTCCTCCCCACTTCAGCAAGGCAAAAATCAAACTTAATATGTCCACTTCCCAATGTTTAGGACTCCTCAAAAAGGACATCTACCAGTACACCAAAGGTTTCTTAGCAGTGGTTTATGGCACACTAATCTTAAAATGAAAGAAAATTAGTTATAAAACCACTCAAAGGAGACTTCCAAAAATGTAGAAGACCTTTACAATGTGTCAAAAAAGTTGGGTTTCAAGATATTCACTAACTTGATTTATTCACCTTGTGTCAATCGGGGCAAAACCTTCCAGGAAAACAATCCTAAAAACCTCAGGAAAACAGCAACCAGTGACTAAAACCCTGTGCTGTGGGAAAACACAAACACATTTTCCCAGGCTGTGCTGCTGAGCTTTTCAGGCTGTCTCAGAGTCTCAGCTGTGTCATACCTTCCCAAGGGAAGAAAAATATTTTAAATGCAGTATCAAAATAATAACAATTTAAAAAAGAAAAAAAAAGAAAAACCAAAACCATTGCCTGATGACACATCTCCACTCTTCCTAAAACCTGTAAAAACACTATTATGAAAATTCATTTCCCACCAAATAAAATAAAATATAAGAGGGTACTCTGTATATTTATGTCTAAAA
>VWZG01001526.1:252937-320105 GCA_013396735.1 Grallaria varia
TATATATATATATATATATATGAAAAGGTTTAAAGACACAAACATAATCCCAGAGCTGTGCATGGCTTTGTGCTGCTTCTGGGGGTGAATGGGAAAGGAAGAAGGAAGGGGCTTCAAGGAATGCAGCCAAAGGAAACTGCAGCAAATGTAAAAAGCATTTGGAGGCTATATTTAGAGGAAGACATTCTCCATGCATTTGCCAAGCTGCTCACGTCATTTCACACAGCATGCTTTATCCAACTTTATAAGTCTATGAGAGAGCAGGAGTGGGGGGAGAAAAAAAACTCTGGATCAGCTGCCAGAAATGGAAATCTTGCATTTATGGAGAGGAACGAATATTTTAAGCATGTGGATTCAAGACTACTTTCCAAAGTGGGGAGAAGGGGGGGATAAGAGGAGGGGCCAGGCAGGGTGTTAAAACTTGGTGCAGACATCCCAGAAGGGCTCTGCAGAAAATGGTTTATCAGTAACATGACTTGGCCTTCCAAACTCCCTGTTGAGCCAGGCTCACAAGCCTCAGCTACATGACTAAAAATACTAAAACGTGTGAATTTCACTAAGTTTGAGTCTTCAGCCGGTATAAACTAGACACGTTCATGTTCCTGGGGATTGGATACATCGGTTATATAAACAATTGCATATTTCTCCTCTATAATAGGATAAACAACTACCCAGGATGAATTAAACAGACATCAANCATAATATTTTGCAAAGCATCATTCATTGTTTACAATGACCTTAAAGTATTCCACCATGGCCAGTTATATGAGGCAATAGCAATAAATAACATTTTCTTCAGTTTAAAAGACAAATGACTCCTTTATCTTTCCATGCCNGAATGCAGCCAAAGGAAACTGCAGCAAATGTAAAAAGCATTTGGAGGCTATATTTAGAGGAAGACATTCTCCATGCATTTGCCAAGCTGCTCACGTCATTTCACACAGCATGCTTTATCCAACTTTATAAGTCTATGAGAGAGCAGGAGTGGGGGGAGAAAAAAAACTCTGGATCAGCTGCCAGAAATGGAAATCTTGCATTTATGGAGAGGAACGAATATTTTAAGCATGTGGATTCAAGACTACTTTCCAAAGTGGGGAGAAGGGGGGGATAAGAGGAGGGGCCAGGCAGGGTGTTAAAACTTGGTGCAGACATCCCAGAAGGGCTCTGCAGAAAATGGTTTATCAGTAACATGACTTGGCCTTCCAAACTCCCTGTTGAGCCAGGCTCACAAGCCTCAGCTACATGACTAAAAATACTAAAACGTGTGAATTTCACTAAGTTTGAGTCTTCAGCCGGTATAAACTAGACACGTTCATGTTCCTGGGGATTGGATACATCGGTTATATAAACAATTGCATATTTCTCCTCTATAATAGGATAAACAACTACCCAGGATGAATTAAACAGACATCAAACGCAAAAGTGGAAACAGTAACAAAAATACTCCGTTTTTATAAGAATGTTATGATTTCTCTTTAACTCCCTTAGCATATTTTGACAAGGTTCGGTATTTGCATAACGAAATGTCAGGATACAAAAAATATGTCAGCACCAGATGCAAAAGTATCAGGAACAAACCACATGGAAATTTCCTGTTAGTGACCTTCTGGAGAGCAGTGATGGAATTCATTTGAGATGCATTTTGATTTGAGGACTGGCTTTACTTAAATTTCCATAAAAAATATTTTACCTTCATTCCCTTCTCCAGGCGGCTGGTAAAACGAAAGCCCCAAAGATATGATGGCTGCAATTTCCAAGATTATAAGAGTCACATCCTGCAACGCTTCCCAAACTAGTTGTATGAATGTTTTTGGCTTCTTTGGAGGTATAAAATTTTTTCCAAAAATAAGCTTTCTTTTTTCTAGGTCTGCAGCAGTGCCAGCTAATCCTGTAAATAAAATAAAATAAATTAAAATCACAGTGAAATAGAAAATGCCCACTTGTATCTTCATTTCTATGAATTATTTCTCCAAGAAAAGCCACAAACTGTACCACCTATGGCTTATCAACAAACGGAGAGGTAGTCTGCTTAAATTTTGCTTTTGCAAGATGATTTGTCCTTATATTCTGAACAGAATTCTTATGGGCTCCATTTAGTACAAATTCCTGCCAAGTTTAATCATAAACAAGTCTTCAGACGAGGTGATCTATTTTAATAAGACCTACGCACATAGACACATGCATACATGTAAGTAAAAGGCTTCTGAAAATAGATAATAAAGCACAAATAAGTGATATTTGGGATGAAGCTGGAATAGCTGTTGGTAGCTTTAGTTAACACCAAGAGAAGCCGAGACATATCTTTGTTGGGGATGCAGCTCGATGAACTCAAAAAGTGCATCAATAAAACATGCCTTGTGCTGCTCCTTGGGCAGCCTCTCTGCAACATGTCACTGCATCTTTCTCACGTGAAAAAAGACAAAGTCACAGGTTATATGTGCACAGACAGGGAAAAGGGAAAGGGATGGTTGCTTCAGTTGTCACAAAAATGCACGTATTTTGCATGATGTTTCCATTTAAGAACTACGCAATTTAAGGATACAGCATAACAAGGTGTGGTTGTGCTGAACAGCCCTCTTGGGTGGGTTTTTTACCTATTTTTTAATGATATTAAAGTATGAACATCTAGAGGCCTTTCAGGGGAAAAAGAAAAGAAAAAAAGAAAGGAAAGGAGAAAAAAGAAAAGACTTGTAAACATTAGAGTTTAATAACTGAGTCCATATACCCTCTCAGCAGCATAAAGAACTGCAATAAATAATACATGTATCTGACAAATAATACCTGATATCAAAGAATTGTTTAGGTTGGAAAAGACCTTTAAGATCAAACGCAGCATTGCCAAGGCCACCACCAAACCATGTCCCCAAAGTGCCACAATTACACGTCTTTTAAATCCCTCCAGGGATGGTGACTCCTCTGCTTCCCTGGGCAGCCTGTGCCAATACTGGACAATCCTTTCCATGGGGAAATTTGTCCTGACATTCAATTTAAACCTCCCTGGTGCACCTTTGGGCCGTTTCTTCTTGTCCTGTGGCTTGTTGTTTGGGAGAAGAGACCGACCCAGCGGGAACATTTACCAAAGGGTGGGTTTGAATGTGACACAACCGTAAAGTTATTTATGCTTATTCGTCCTCGCATGGCTGTAGGAACACACTCAAGTTCAGGGCTCATCTCAGAGGAACACAAAGGTGTTCCTGGCAAGAGAAAACCACGGACCCCACGTGACAGGATTCCTCAGCCCAGGTAATTCGGTGAGTCCTTGCCTCCCCTAAAAGCACATCACAACCCGGGGAGGGCACTTCAGGAATTGGAAACCCTTATAATATCATCTGCAAGATGCCACAGAACCCCAAAGAGGCTCCTGATGTGCTGAGAGTGCCCACCCTGCCTCTCGGGGAATAGACACCGGCCCCCAGCGGTGTCCCTGTGCCGCTCGGTCACCTCTCAGATGACAGCACCGTTTGCTCACGATGAAAGCGATGCTTTGCTGCACATATCAGTCCTGCCACGGCCCAGGCAGGCACGGACTCACCTTTCGCTTTGGGGATATAATTACAGCTGCTCTGTGGCTCCTGGCTCTTGGTTAACTCATCAAACTTTCATTTCCCCTTCGGCTTCCAAGAAACACTACCCCTCTCCCCCAGATAAAGGCACGCCGTAGTTATTATTACCTCACTTCATTTAATTTTCAGTACCCAGAGCTCCGCGATGCTGTGGTGGGGTCCCACCATCGCCAAGGGCTTGTTGCCTTCCATGGCCCAAACGACAGCACATCAAACCTCTCTGCTCCTCTGGGAGCTCTCACTCAGCTCCCAAGGCAGGGCAAACCCTTTCCCTCTGACCTGGGAATTGCCATGGGATGGTTGCCTTTGGGTGACCCGGCCCAGGTCAGTGAAGGCAGGGCAGTGCACGTGAGAGAGCAGGGACACTGCTGATGGGACCTGGCGCAGGGACAACGCCAACCAAGGGCAGTCCAATCTGCTTGTGATGGCTGCAAAGCCCTGCAGTGCAGGGAAGTCTTTTCACTAAAAGCCAAAGAATTGTAGAATCATTAAGGTTGGAATAGACCTCTAAGATCATTGAATCTGATGATTAACCCAGCACTGCCAAGTCCACCACTAAATCATGACCCCAAGCATCATGTCTGCATGTTTTTGAGCACTTCCAGGGATGTTGACTCCACCACTTCCCTGCAGAGCCTCTTCCAGTGTTTGGCAACGCTTTCAGGGAAGAAATTTTTCCTAACATTCAATCTGGATCTCCCCAGGCACAACTTGAGGCTGCTTCCACTTGTCCTGTCCCTCGTTCCCTGTGAGAAGACATTGCCCCCCAGCTGTCTCTCACCTCCCATCAGGGAGTTGCAGAGAGCGAGAAGGTCCCCCCTGAGCCTCCTTTTCTCCAGGCTGAGCCCCCCCAGCTCCCTCAGCTGCTCCTCAGAGAACTTGCAAAAAGGGCCCTCACAATTTGCACTATGCCCCCAAAACACAACCTGCTCCTGTGCAGAGCTGAGTTCACGCGCAACGGGAAATTCCACGGACAGCACTGACAGTGGGAGGGATTTGGGGCAGGAATTTTCATCTAATGCACCTTCAAGCAGGAATAAAAACTCTGAAACAGAAAAAACTTGAAGCACATTCTAGAATGGAAGGAAGAGATGTCTGAAAGCTCTTCCAGCCCAGAGCATTAGTGCTCAGTGGTGGGCCAGCTCTGGCAGGTCAGTGCCTGACTGGGTACTCACCAGCACAGAAGGGACGGCTGGAACAGCACAGGAAATCACTCCAGCATTTTTCAACAACCCTCATCCCATTTACTAAGTCACGATGAACTCACGGCTTAGGAATTCTGCCATGCACCTCACTGTCAGGAGGGAATATGGAGCACACGTCTCCTGCCCCATGTTTATGGGGCCTGTATAAACACACCTACATCCTGAGAAGCCTCAAAGCCAGAGAGACACCGGAACTCTTGCTCCAAGAGAAAAATCATTCATTTAGACATCGTAAGCCTGAAGACTAGACTGAGTTTAAAGTATCCACAGGCATCATCATTTTTCAGGCTATAGTCCAGGTTACCTATGCTGGCATTCAGACATCAATTTTATTTTACTCTTTCATTTTTGATAATACATATTGTCTTCCTTGAGAAGCACAAATAGACAAGAGTCAATTATGCATGTGATTTTATTCTCTTCTGTAAGTCTGTGTTTTGGTGAAATTACTCACCCAGTCTCATCTGAAAAACAGAGTATGTTCATCCTTAATAATGAAATTCATCTCCCTATAAATAATTCAGAAATCCTGGAAAACTCAACATTCAGTTCAAACCAAGCAGTTTCCCTTCACCAGAGATCTGGTCATCACTCAAAATCCCATTCAGGGCAATTTTGGGACTGGTTTGGTTTTTTTCTCCCTCTGAATGCCAGAAATAAACAAACTCCCAAACTGAGAGAGAGAAAGAGAAAGGAAAGGGGAGAGTGAAGAAATCTACAGACAGTGGAAAGAAAACAGATCATAACAGTTCTAAGCATCACTGCAGAGGCAAGATCAGAAGGGAACAGAATTGCAGAAGATCCTGAGACTAAAGGAACCCATCAGGACCATCTAGTCCATCTCCCAGCCCTGCACAGACACCCCAACAACCCCACCCTGTCCCTGTCCCATTGTCCAAGTGCTCCCTGGGCTCTGCCAGCCCTGGGGCTGTGCCCACTGCCCTGGGGAGCCTGGGCAGTGCCTGACCACCCTCTGCGGGAAGAACCTTTTCCTGACATCCCACCCAAACCTACCCTGGCACAACTGCAGCCATTCCCCGGGTGCTGTCCCAGGTCCCCACAGGGCAGAGATCAGTGCCTGCTCCTCCTCTGCCCTCACCAGGGGACAAAAGTTCCACAGGGAGAAGCAGCTCCGGGAAATGGAGCTGAGCATTTGAGGCAATGCTCGATATTTATTTTGCCAAACTCCCACAAATTTGCAGTATTGTGGCTGGCAGGACACACAAGGGGAGCGCTCCTTACATTTTCTGCTTTGCTCAGAAACATTCCCTAAAGGTGCTGCGAGCGAGCCTGAGTTGCTGGGGAGTGTTGGAGGTGGCCGGGGCTGCCCGTGGTCCTGGCAGAGCCGCGGGAGCTGCTCCGACGGGCACCACAGATGGCAAAGACGTCAATTAGCACAGCAAGGGCTGGGCAGGGACATCTGTCCTCACCAGTACCAGGAACCGGGAGACAGCTCTCCCGCTGCTCGACTGGTTTGTGTTGGTTTTCTCATGTCGCACACGCTGCCTTTAGTCACTGCTCCTGAATGTTGCATTTTTATTTCTCACTTGCCCCGTGAGTCCTGTGACTATGACAGCATCGCAAATCTAAAATATCATTTCTCTGTGGAGATATAAAACGTCCAAGGGAGTGAAAAAGAACCAGTGGGGACTGAAAACATGACTAGAAACATCAGCTCAATGTGACTTCAGACGTTACTGGCACGAGCAGCCCGTGCCAGTCTTACACTCTGTGTGACCCACCTTACGGTCTGTGTCACAATAAGTCACAGACTGGCCAGATTTATGTTCATTTCTCCACTCCAGCATGAACATTTGAAGTGCTTTTCTAGGCCAAAGCTGTGCAATATTGCTTGATCGAAGCGTTTCACAATTTGGGTTAAGTTTATACACAAATATTATACACACATTCAGGAAACACTGGGAAAGCTTCTAATTGACGCTTCCAGCACTTCAGTAATTTCTTAAGCTTTCACTTTCCAAAACTTTTACCCAAAATTTGTTTGAAACTTTTGGTCGAATGAAAACGATTGCATAGAAAAACATTGTCTACAATGTTGTGCTGTATGCTGAATGCATTTATGTTTTAATCTGGCATTGTGGCTTTTTTGGAGGCAGAAGAAGAACAAAAAACTGGAGAAATGCCACTTAGTGAATTTTCTCTGTTCCTTATCTACATTTGTCAGTTACTGCATGCTGAATATAAAGCCATCCTTTCAATTAATGCCTGGAAAATTATATTTCTCTGACAGTCATCTCCTCTGCAACCAAATGGAGCATGACAAACAGAGAATGATTTTGATGCTGCAAAAATAGCAAAAGCCCAGCACTACAAAAGCAACAATTAAAAAAAAAAAAAAAAAAGAAAACATAAATCTTATAACAGAATGCTTGAAATTGGCTTAAATTATGAACCGAAGAATAGAGAATTTACATTGGCACTAATTGTGCAAATAAACCAGTCAATTTTGTTCTATACATTTGCTGATTCATCCAGAAAAGTAGGTAAAGGTTTCAAGTAGCAAAACATGGAAAAGATGTAATTGAAAAATCACGGCACAATAACTTCAAATGCAAAATTTGTTCAGCACGGAAGGGAAGGGCTTCGCAGAGATGCTGAGCTGCTGTGCAAAGGCAGGCAGAGGTGAGCCAGCTGTCCTGGTTGCTGACCTCTAACAACCATTCTGTGTGGCATGCCTGGATTCTTCCTGACAACTCAGACTTTTATTTTATCTCCAAAACCCCGATCACCCTGAGCTCAAACTCTGTTCTCCAATGCTGAGCACTCCCACCCCATCACATTACCTGGACCTTCACAGAAACTGAAAAGTAAAACATCCCAAGGTATGACCTCAGCAATTATTTCATTTTCTTTGCCTTGTTTCCCCAATTCCATTTATTTCCCACTTAACTCTGAAACAATCCCTGCCATCAGTGCTGCTATATAAAAATTCCGTGTAACCTGCCCAGGCCCACTGGCTCAGGTCTCTCATCTGTAGAGTCTCACACCTCCATAACACAAATTACAAATATGAGCCCAGTTACTGCAGTTGTAACATGGAAAACTCAAGTTCCATTCAACATTTTTAGTGGGATTTTCCTCTCAGGCTTTGAAAGTAGATTCCTGTGCACCATTCTGCTTTTCTCTGTCCTACAAGCTAGAATAGACAGCAAGACCTTTTACTTCTACTTCAGTCTAAGAAGTATTACTCATACAGACATAATACAGAGCTGAGAGAGCTGAAAATGTCACATTTTCAATTCAAATCAATAGCTAGAAACTAACAGATTTACTTTCTGAGGTCTGCCTTAAGAAACTGTCCCTACCTAAGAAACTGGGGAAGACACAGTAAACTGGGGTCACTGTTAAGGGTTTGATCAAATGCTAAGGAAGGTTTATTTTGTTCCTGCTCTCTAATGATGTCATCAGGCACATGATGAAGCAATCTAATATCAGCCTTCATTAGGTCACGAATTCTTCATGCCCCTTCTTGATCTAAATTAAATCAGCACCTGCTTTGGTACCAGGATGCCACAAAAACACAGATTGCATTAAACTGACAAAAGAGGGTGGTTTTCCAAATAAAACAGACACTAAAGATGTGAAAAACAAAGTGAAAATATTCCCACCTGGAATGATGCCTCTGTGACCTTGAATTTTACCACACCCGTTGCCTGAAAAAGACTTTTGATGCAGTGCATTGAAATTCTGCTCAGGTCATATTAAAATAAAGTCAATTGAGAGAATGCTGTCCATCAAAAAGAGAGGGTTTAATTAGAGCATTTGCTAATTCCAACAAGGTGAATTGGAATTTCACCAGTGAATGAACCTCAAGGAAAATAATTTCCTTCTAATCTTGGGACAACAAAGCTGTCTGTGAGTGTAATGAATCTCATTACCCATTTTCATTAATATCACTTGCATATATTTTTTAGATAAATGTCCAAAAACTAAGAGCCTTTGGCATTAAAAATCATGCAGCACGTGTCCTGTAAGCTTAAGCTGCTGCTGCAGCTCCTCCTATGAGTCCACTTAAAATCTCGTTGAGTCAAATGCTTTGCGGCCAGATCTAAACAGCCAACATACAGAAAGGAGGGGCACAGAAACAGGAAATTAATTACCTCCCTCTCCATTTCCTCATTATTCACCCTCCCTCTTCACATCTTACAGCCACAACTGGCCCAGTCCCCGTGTCTTGCCCTCTGGAGCTCTGCCACCCCACAGGACAGGGGTCACTCCTCAGCATCTGGAGAGAAACAAGCTGGCCACAAAAACTCTCCTCTAAGTCCCACAAAGTACATAAAGAACTCTTAAACTCCGGGACTTCTTTAAAAATGAAGTAACTGAAGAGTTTGACAATTGTTCTTACTGACCCAATGTCTAACATCAATCTTAGCAACAGGTACATAACAACTTGCACTTCTCCAAGGAGTTTCCATCTCTCAAACTCTTTCTACCTGTAGAAATGCTACAAAACTTTATCTCAATCCCACGAGGCAGGGGAAGGCTGAGGTCCTTGCCCTGGACAGTCTGGTGGCACTTACGTGGAATAAATTCCCATGTCTTGACATTCCTGATTGACACTGAGCTGTAGGATACCAGGCAGGGGTTGTCACTGCCCAGAAGCACTGAATGCTCCATGACATATTTCATTCACTTCCCCAGCTAGTCATTTTGGGTTTATTTCTTCTATCGTCTTCTAATTTCAAGTGGAATTGCTCTGAAATGAAGCTATTCACCAGGAACAAACAATTTACATAAGATGACTAACAGCAGCAGAACCAGAAATGGCTCTTGATAGTGACTGTAACATAGCCCCAGAAAAAAGGCACTCAGCCGAAAGACATGCTATGATTTCATAATAATCTCATGGCTGGACTTCTGTGCATTGCAGAAACACGAGCCAGTACTGAGGCAACATCAAACATTACAGGCAAGACACGCAGTGTAGCAGAGAACTAATATTTTTCTTGACTAAACAGAGAACAAAAATCTTTCTGCAAAGGCTGATTAAACATACAACAAGAGCTGAAGGTCCAGGATGAAAAAAAGAGATCAGGATTTCTTTTTTACAAAACTACAGCTGTCAGTGGGAGGATGGCTATTGAGAGAGAAGAGAATTATCCCACCAGAAATCATTTCTTCAGCCCTTTCTCCATTTGATAATGATTAAACCACCTTGGGAACCCCAGGCTTCTGGGGATGGTTTTCTTTTGTTCTGTCATGCTGTGGTATCAAGGGCAATGAAGTCATTACAGATTCTGGGCCGCAATACTAATAAATACTCCTAATCTAGTATGTATATCCACCATCCAGCTCCCACCCGTGACCAACCGCAGAATAAAAAGTCATTACAAATTCCTGGTTACATGAGATAAATCAACAACAGTGAAGACCTTCATCTGGCTCCAAGAAAGAGTTGACCAAAGGCTATGGAAGGACTTTACTGCAGCCAAGCCAACCATCCCAAGCCAATGGGACACCTCCCACTTACTGGATACTCCAGGTTTATTCAGCATCACATATCCTCAGCTTTTGAATGGTATTGGAGCTTTTTGGAAGAGTTGAAAAGGGAATGAGGGAATGCAACTGTTTATTTCCCCCATTCCCTCCTTTCCTGAGAGTCAAAGCCTTGAGGCAGTTTATTCAAACATATTTTTTTGGTTATTAAAACAAAGCTAGGACTTCCCTCCCACAGAAGGCAACATTAGGATTTCGAGTGGACTGTAGAAATGCCCCTGCACAGGTTTATGTGTTACTCACACAGCTCTGATTTGCCGCTGAAACCCAGATGGGTAAGATGGGACCTTTTCAATAACATTCACTAAGAGGATGATGGAAATAGTATCAAAAATGTGCTGTTATGATGCTGCGTTGTAATGATATGATTGTTCCAGATAATGTGAAAGTTTCTTCTTGTCCTTGATGTTTAAATCAAACAAAGCATCCCTGGCTACATCTTAAGACACACCTGCTGGCTCTTCAGGCTTGGAAAACACTAACATGTGAATCAGGTAATGACAAAGAGCAACTGTGTAATTTTACCAGAGGAGATCCGAGGTCTTAGCCAAGAAAAAAGATCGAGGAATAAACAAGCACATAATAAAGTCCAACCGGCAAGCCCTCCTTAATTAATGTACCTTCATAACCACTTACCACTATTCTCACTGGACCCTACAAAAAACTTACCACTTCATACATATTGTCAATGACAACCGCAAGGGATGGGGAAGGGAAAAAAGACCCTGCAATCAATCTGTGAGTTCCTGTTCCCAATCCACAGCTCCTTGCTGACAAGCAATCCCCTCTGGCTGCTGCAGGCTGCATGGATATAGCGCAGCCTGGGGAAATGTGAGTGTCCCAGTGGAAACACTTCCATCAGTCACGCTCCACAGGGAGCTCTGGTTGCGGGGATGAAGTGCCCGCACGAAGGGATGTGCCAGCTGGAGCTGCCCCTGCACTGGGGCTCCTCTAAGCCCTGGAGAAGGGCAGCCACCCAGGTGAGCATCTCCGGGGCTGGGACGGAGCAGGGAACGCCACGGGGACTATGCACAGGCTCCTGTCCTGTGGAAGAGAGACACAAACCCACACATGCACAGGTCAGCGAGTGCGAGCAGTGACACTGAGCCTGGGCACTCCTGCAGAGCAACCTTGAACAAAGAAACCCACAGCTACAAAAAGAGCTGCTGGACTGTCAGCTCCCTAAAGGTGACAAAAAAACCCCTCACCTCCTTGGATTTTTCCCATTTGTTATTGTGGTTTTTGGAGTTACTTCACGTCACTCAGGGTTTTGCAAGTTCAGCACTGCGTTCAAAAGACACCGATGCCAGTGAACGGTCCCAGAAGGTGCAGCCATCTGGCTAATTCAGTGCAGCTCAACGGGGCCATGGACGGCCTCAGCTGCCCTCTCACACCACAGTGTGCTCACAGGGTGAGCGGCCCAGGCTCCCTAAAGACTCCTCCTGATTTTGTGTTCACTCGCACAGTCTGTCTGCTCAGGGTGACAGGCACAGCAATCTGAGAACGCAAATGCCCACGGAATAAAGCACAAGAACTGGGAAATCATGGCCTTGAGCGAGGAAACCATGCAAGACATGTTAGACAGACTTCTAAGGCCAGCATGAGGCTCTTATGCAGTATCCTCAAAGTCCCCCTTTCAGGAAGAGAAAGCATCTCCTCTTATAAGAAGAAGGCTTACTGGTATTATTTGCTGCTGCAATCACCACAGTTTCTGTAGTATCAGCAGTTCCAAGGGTCTAGAGCTCATCTTTATTTCATGAAGCCTATTGGAAAGGTTAAAACTAACACAGCGCAACAACAAATGCTCTCATAATAACAGAAGCATGGAAAAGAGGGTTGCTTCCAGACAAGGCCCAGAATGTGTAGGTTAAGTAGGTAATTCCTCATATAGATGCTTTAACCTTTAACATCAAAATAGATAACACAAGAAGAAATATTATATTCCAAAGAAAGAGCCATATTTTTGTGATGTCAATACGGGAGCCAAAATAAAATACCAAAAGACACTGCCCAGCCTGCTACCATAGGATGATCCTTTCACACCCTCACTTCAGAAAAACCAACAAATAAACTAGACAGCAATGAGCGGCATTTTCCTGAGGTGTTACCTCTGAGTGCTGCCACTTGGCAACTCTTAATTTCCTTGTTGTCCCTGCCAGTGTCACCTGTTTTGCTGTGAGTACTGTCAGCTGAACAGCGCTTACCCACTCCAAGCTCTGCAGAGGCACAGCATTGGCTCTGGTGCACCTCAGTGCTGGGTATTCAGGGGGACATTCAGGGTAGCTAAAAAAAGGAAGAACACTGAAGAAAACACAGTGCTATGATCATTATGCCATCTGTGAGCAACACGAAATGCTGCTGTGACTCCTGGAAGTGACAATGATGTCTCTCAAAACTATAATATCCAACTTTTGAGAGGAGACAGAAGGATAAGAAGATGCTTTTTGATCATCCAGTGGATTTCACCCCATTGCTCAGGAGCATTAAAACAATGAGACCTTTGAAAGCCCTCACACAGAGCACACACCGTTAGCTGTGTAACACTCTTGTACTCCTTGGTACCCATCTGCTCTTTTCTCTTGTTGCTGATGCCCTGTGGCTCCAGCTCCCAATATCCTGGTGCCATGGCTATGGGATGAGGAGGTGCCTGTCTCCAGCAGCAGCCTGGACATGCTCAGGGAGAAGTGGTCTCAAACAAACTCAGCCTAAGGGATTTATCTATTCTCAGTTCTGCATTTGTTCTAGGACATCTATTCCTGATGTAACCATTAGGGGTTAACTCTCTGTGTGCATCTTCTTACTTTGGATTGAGAGGCCTCTTCCCAGGATGAACCAAAATGATGGATTAATAGGCTGGAAGTCAAAGAAAGTGGCTGGAAAAGTATAAACAGAGGGAGGTAACTGGACAAGGTTAGAGCCATAAATTGATTAAGTGACTTCTCATTTGAGACTTTCCTTTAACTAAAAAGCTGGATTTCCACATGCTTCATGGAGGTTAAGTAATAACTAGAGGGGTTATTTGGGGAGCATTAAGAAAATGTAATATTTGCTTACTCATTGAAACTGCCCCAAGGATGGCTGTTAACAGGAATTTGGTGCTTCCATTACGAGACAATAGAATATTTTGATTGCTGCTGATAAAATACACAAATTTTTAAGTATTTGTACATCTTTACATGTACATCCATCATCTGCCTTTCTTGTAGACTTAAGTACAACACAGACTTAGGGGAACAATACAAGGGAAAGAAGCTAAAATTCCATCCAAACACAGTAACATGAAGACTATAAAAGTGACTGTCTCATAACTGAACACAAAAAGTTTGGAGTCAATGGGCACTGATACTTTAGCAAGGCAAACAAGCTCCCTATTCCCCCATTTTTTAGATTGAGAAAAGATAGGAAAGAAGGTCTCAAGACTTTTAGTAATTAGTTGAATCAGTCCACAAAAGGTGTCCCTGTGCCACAGAGCAGAGCAGGGGACTCACCAACAGTAGCAGTGTTTCAGCTGGGGTGATGCACCATTGGAACAGAAGTACTGTTATTATACCAAAGAGTTCTCAGCCTTATAGAAAGATAAAAATACCACAAGAAGTGAAAATGTTTTCTTTACTCCTGGGGTTTTTTGCTGGTTTGGTTTTCTTAAAGAGAGACTATAAACTGCGACCAAAGCAATCCCAAGAAATACTGTGGAATACAGCATTGTTTCATTCTCACACCCACATGCAGCAGAACTCCATCAGGAACACAACACCCACAGACATCTCCCAATTTAGCCCACTAAAAAGCCCAAAAGAATAGTCTCTCTCTTCTAGGAAGCATATATTGTCCATCAACTTCATTAGCCCTCCACATAACTAACCCAACCTGAGTGCAACAATCACTATTAAAACCCAGTTCTCAGTGATGGAAAAGATTTTTGGGATATGAAAAATGGAGCTCCAGTAAGTCAAAAAGCCACTGAAAATTGCTCAGCTACAACGAAGTTCTATTCTAAAAGTAGGAAAGGGTCTTTATTCAAATCTCTTCACATGTTTGGTCACTTTACCTATGTTCTCTTTATGTTAAGAATGACTTTTACAGTCTTTTTAATTTTGTGTTCTCTGGTTTGAGAAGTTGAAAAGTTTGTGTGTCACTTGGCAAGTGCACATTCAGGGCAAGGCATGGATGCAGTTCAGATCAAAGCCCTGCCAGAAGTGTGGGCACATTACAACTGCTTACGAATTTCTGTTAGACACATCAGCAGCAATCAAAATATTCTATTGTCTTGTAATAGAAGCACCAAATTCCTGTTAACAGCCATCCTTGGGGCAGTTTCAGGGAGTAAGCAAATATTACATTTTCTTAATGCTCCCCAAATAACCCCTCTAGTTATTACTTAACCTCCATGAAGCATGTGGAAATCCAGCTTTTTAGTTAAAGGAAGGTCTCAAATGAGAAGTCACTCAATCTATTTATGGCTCTAACCTTGTCCAGTTACCTCCCTCTGTTTATACTTTTCCAGCCTCTTTCTTTGACTTCCAGCCCATTAATCCATCATTTTGGTTCATCCTGGGAAGAGGCCTCTCAATCCAAAGTAAGAAGATGCACACAGAGGGTTAACACCTAATGGTTTCATCAGCAACAAGAGAACACAATAACTTATATTGCCAAATTAGAAACAAATTCTTGCAAGTAAAGAGAAACAAAAAGACCAAAAAGCAAAAAGAAATTAAAAAAGCAACTAAACGCAACATTCTTATTATATGGAAAGGGAGTAGAATGCTAAACGCTCAAATACTTCTATTATGTAACACAGAGGCATAGATTTAGTTAACTACTTAGGGAATTAATTACACACTTTACACCAGAAGAGATTGAAAAATGAAGTTATTCCCATTACGCTAACCCCAAGAAAAGGAGCACTTAAAACATTTTCCTAGCTTAACCTGGAGGTGCTCATTTGTCTCATTAGTAACTTTAATTGGAAATTCTATTCTGATTTTTCCAATGCTACTCTTCCAGAAGGAGAGTAGGGCTTTTCTTTGCACAGTTCCTTGCTTTGTTGGGTTATTTTTCTTGTGCGGTTACAGCCTCCCACAAAATGTTTTGGGGAAAATCAATCCAAATTCATGGTAAGGTTGATATCCAAAACCTTATGCAAATCACTACAAGTCAACTGCTGTACAAATATTATGAAACAGTAGTCTCCCCAAGTACTTTTCAATGGCTGCTGAATGCAGCATGATCAGAGACTTTCTATTTTTACTGAAGCTCAGGTTTCCAAGTTCGGAGAACAGAAGGCAATGGAATAAGTCTTTCTGAAATAGAAAAAAAAAAAAAAAAAAAATTCCTTCCCTAAGAAAAACATTTTGGGAAGCTGGCAATCTTCCTAAAACCCCAAATGTTCCAGAAACACAGACTATGATTCAAAAGCACTTTGCTATGTGTACAGCCCTTTTGCTTGTAGCTGCATTGCAGCATTCTCTTCAGGACTGTGCCTCGCTCTGGAAGGATAAAATGACCCAGTGCCTGCTCTGTTCCATCATTATTCATTAATGAAGAGCCTGGGCCCAGAGGATTGTCATTGCAGGCTTAAAAAAAAGGTTCATTAATGCATCCCTTAAGCATGACACGCATTAACACTGAACAGGAGGCAAGGGAAATCACACACAGCCCATGTATGCGTTAGCAGTGTTTAGAGAACGTTGCCAGGTTAAATAGCACTGATAACACCCTTATATTATGGACCCATTGCAGGGAACACAGGCAGTGCAAAGACCTTGAACTAACAGGGCTGGAGATGAAGCCATTCCTTTCAGACAGGCGCCGGGAGAGCGCATCTGTTTTCTGCAGGTTATGTAAATGATAACAGAGATGAGCTGGATGGTCACACTGGAGTGTTCAGGATGCTGAAAGGCACATTTTGTGTGTGCTGCCTAATTCTGCTATCCTTTTTGTTAAGCATATTTATATTTTCCTGTCTCCCTATGCACCTCCTCTGTCTACTGCTCTTCCTGAAGAGCCTCTTAACAGACCTTCCCCCTCTTCCTTTTCCATGTTCCTTGTTTTTCCCTTTCATTTTATCTCAGAGAAAACAACATCACCAATAAACCCCAGACAGCTCTTCCTTCTTCCCTCTGAGTTCCCACTGCTCAGCATAGACCTCACTTTCTGCTTAAGCCCTTTAGGGAACTGCCTCTTCTCTGAGGCCGCAGCTGAGATTTAACCTTACACACATCACTGGTGAGGGTTGTTTGCCCTTTTAAGCAAGAAGCAGGAGCATAAAACAAGCAAAAATTTGGGAGACCGGCATGCAGCAATACCCACATTCTGTCAGCCGTGATGTCTTCAAAAATAACCTGTACTTTGCAGGCCTATTTCTTCTTCACTGAAGAAAAGCCTTTTCAAGGAAACACTAGATTTGCCCATGCTGCAAGCCTTGGAAAAATCCTAACAAAAATCTGCTGTTTGTTTAATGATTATGAAAAATAGCAGACAACAAGAAAACTTCAAAAGTAATAATGTGAGACTATTAGTAGCAAGTGCCAATGTGGCTTTCCATTTCTGCGCTCCTTATTAGAAAAATGAACAATTTTCATTATTATGGAAACAGGCTTGCAGATCACAAAAAGAACTCGAACAGCATTAATCTTTTAACTTCCTGAGCTTTGCCTGTGTCACAGCCTTTATTTGCAATTAAGCTTCAGTGCATATGAAGTTCACTGCCTGCCAGCCCTCAGAGGACTGATATAGCCGAGGGTGGGTAACCCGAGCTCCTCTCACACTGCCCTACCAAACTCTGACCTGTCAGACCTGTCTGGTAAAAGTAAGAAGGTATTACAATTTCATTCAGATCGTGATATCGGAGCAATTCATTCAACAAGATAGCAATTATGCCTGATCCCCTCACCTTTCCTCCTGCTCCTGGAGTGGACTAATTTGCCACGAAAAGGTAATTCTGACGCTCGCTGAACTCGATCACAGTGACCCGAGATGAAAGGTGCTGAATCTTGAAAATGAACTTTAATTCACCCAGTTTGTTCATTTTTAGAGTCTAAAGCTGTGAAAGCACAGACTCTTCACTTACAGATTAATAGCTACCACACTCTAATTTACATGCAGTCCGGATGATACACACAAAGACCATCATCTGCTCTGATAAAAACACGGAGATGGGAATGTTCTGCTGTGTTTACATGACCACTTGTGCTCATCAGTATCAAAACATTAGATCTGCAAAATGTGAAAAGCTTCCTCTGGCTCTGGTTGAAGGCAACAAGTTGATACCAACTGATGCAAACCCATCAACCCAGTCCACCTAATCTGCTTTTATCTTATGAATAGAAAATTAATTAAAACTAAGGTTCTATAACTAACCAAACACGGCAACTAATGCAATCAGCATCTAACCAGAGCAACACAGACCAACTTTCTCAAAAGTGATGCTTTGGAAATTGGTGGATTCACCAGTTCTCTCCCTGAAATGGCCTTGGCTCTGCCTGAGGCAGCAATGGGCACTTGCTGCCTCTGACTTCACTGCACCCAAAGCTCTCCAAACTTTCCAACCCAAATCATGTACAAAAGGTTGGCAAAGCCCCAGGACCTTGGGCTTCAAGCACTGGCTGCCTGAGCCCCAGCAGGGCTCTGTCAACGCCCACACAGGCAACCACTGCTCACGCCTGGAGTGTCCAGGCTTGGTGGATGAACAAAGAAACCGAGCTGGAGACCTGCTGGCAGCACCTATTTCCAAGTGTAGCAATGACACAGACATGTCCAGGACTGCTTTGCTTTATAACAACCTCACCTAGAGCTCGACCCTGTTTGAGAGCAGCAGCTGTTCTGCTGCAGGAAGAAGAAGAGGATTCAGAGCCCAGGGATGGTGCTCAGTGCCTGCCCCCGGCACGGAGGTGCCCCTTTCCCTACGTGATGGGCAGAGCTGCCCTCCCTTCCTCCCTGGAAGAGCTGCACTCTGCCCTTCCCAGGACCATCACAGAAACCAGAGGCTATTGCCAAGTTGTAAGTCCCATTTAAAAATCTTCTTACACATTAAAGAAAAAGCAATGTCAGGCAGAGGCAGTTATTAAGCTACATGTCAGCTCCCCACCTGGAAATTCTTGTCCTTATAATACACTTTTAAAATGTTTTCCTCTGCTCTGACACTCCACTTTTGGTTTGGTTACACGCTTTCCCCCCGTCCCTGAATGCAGACTGCAGCTGCTGTGCTTTATGTAACGCTGTTTTCTGCAGCGTCATAGGACCTAAATACAACATTTTTCAACACAAAACCACATCTTAAGATTTGGCTTTTGCTGATTTTAAATGATGAGCTTCCCTCCTGAGGCCTCAGCTTCTTAGAGTCATATTCCTTGGGGCTGAAAACGTTGAACTAGTCCTGGATCGTGGCTGTGTGAAGCAGCTGCCTTCAACACCCTTGGCTTGTCCTTGAGATGGCTTTTCTGCAGCCATGACTCACTCACTGCTACAGCACTCACTGTGCTGCCACCAAAGCTAGAGAGTGGCAGGGACTTCATCCTGGAGGGACATCTCCGTGGGAGAGGGACAGAGAGGGACAACAGGGAGACTCCTGGGGCAGGAGGAAGGAACACCAAGCAGTCAGATCAGTGTCTCTGCTCTTTCAAAACCAGAAAAGAGGTATCTACAATTCAATTTTCCAGCCTTCAAAAGCACTTTCTCAATTCAGTTTCTTTTATCTGCAGGAGAAAATGGTACTGCCAAGCTTTGGCCTTACAAACAACTCCTTAAAGGGGGGAAAAGTGCACAGCAGGAAGAGTTTGAAGTATTAGGGGAAAATAACAAACTGTAAACAGGCTGGTAAGTAAGGTGTTTGCAGGACACTTTGCTCTTCACATCCCTGGCTATTTGCTCTTCAGAAACTCCTTGAATACTATATATATTTTTGGCAACTTTGGGGTATAATTTTCCTAGTGTCAGAAAACAGAGCCACAAGTGTTCTGGCCCTGCAACAGATCGTGAGTAGTTTTTTGAATAGTAAAATTCTGTCTTTGGATAGGTGAAACAAGCTGTCCAAAAGCTTCCAGGGATGATATCACAGGATGCTTTCTGGAATGTATTTATTTACCTGAAAACCGTACATGGTGATTAGGCTGCTTGTTTCCCAGCACTTGTTAATAAGCTGGGATCTGTGTGGTATCATCAGTGCTTCACCTCTTCTCTCCCTCTCCTGTGTCCACTCAGTGCTTATAAATTGTGATCAGGCATTAGGCCACTGTCTGGCACAGTGGGGATTGGAGTTATGATTGAAGACCAGCAGAACACAAACGTACTGAAAAACAAAGCAATTTACTTCTCAGTTTGGCATATCCCATGTTATATACCAGTCATTATGGATGTCTGAGCTCATTCATTTCCCTGTGCAATGGTGGTACCAAAGGCACCTGTGAAACGCCTCTTGTCCACTGTCCAGGGGCAGCCAGGTGTTTTTCCAGATGTATTTCCCAGCACAGTAACACAAACGGCTGTCCTGACACTCAAACCTGGTGACAACAAACAGCTGGAAACCACAGAGGGTGACAACAGCACCCACACTGCTAAACAATACATTTAGCATCAACAGAAAAGTCTTCCAGTAGCGTAGGTGTACAAGCACCCACCCAACATAGCACCAGTGCTGTGAAAATCCCTGAAATTAGAAATATTAATGTGCAGCACTGCAGTGGCAAGCAGAGGTTTACATGTTAATGGCCTGTACAAAAGCCAGCGATAGTCAAAAGGTTCTGTTTATCCTCGTAGCAAGGATTGTTTATCCTCACAGCAAATGCAGCCACACACTTTGGGCTTTTACAGCTCTCATGTTTGCATAACATAATGCTCAAGCCACTAACAGCAGAATCCCTCTTGACCCTTTACATGCCCAGGTATTTTCAATGTTTGGAATTTCATAATCTCAGGAAGTTTTACTCCTGTAGAAAAGAGAAGAAACTAATCTGCACGGATTACAGAAAGCTTGTACAATAAATGCCATCCCGTAGATCAAAAGTGATTTTCTCGCTCTGCTCACACGTATCTTTCAAGTAATTATGTTTTAGTGTAAACACAGGTGGAAAGAATATACACAAATGTAGAAACCACAGCAGGGAATAGCACAGGGATGATGCAAGGGAAGGGGCAAGCCATGGATGTGAGCACGGATGGGAAACATAAAACACAAAGCCCTGGTAGAGAGTCAAACACTGTGTGTAAAACTATTTAAGTGCATTTAACCTTTTTTTCCTTTTTCAAATTATACTTGCACAAAAAGATATGATCTCTTTGCAACAAAGGAACAGACTCTGGTGGAAATCCATCTGCAGAGGATGGAACTGCCCTACACAGCTCACAGTGGTATAAATCAGCTCTTTCCATGCCCGAAGTTTCTATAGCTCATCATGAGCAAACTGATTTAACACAGAAATCTAATGCCGTTTAATCAGAATCAATAGGTAAGTATGAGGAGGACACAACAGGGTGACTTTTAAAACTCTCATTTCTAACATACAACACAGAATTAAGTGTGAGCAAAGCTACTGTTTCACTGGACATGCTGGATTCTGTTTGGCACTTCTCTTGTTGACGATACAACCTCTTTTGAAACGCCCTGAAAATTAAATGTATTCTACCTTCCAGTCATTTCTAAAAATAGGTGCACTTGGAAAGATCACACTAAAGGTCTTCTATTTTGGATCTTTTCATGCCATAAATCTCTGGATCTGGAAAAAACATCAGACCTCTAGGAATGATAAGCACAAAAGGAATATCTTTAAATACCATCAGAAAATAAATAGCCACTGACTTTTGGATGTGAAGCTGACAAAACAGCATACATGTAAAGAGAGATTTAAGTAACACTGCAAGCATTTTAAATGTTTTAGGGCTTTTGCATTTATTTTTATTTCATTGTACATCTTACTTCAGTTATAATGAAGATTTCTAATGACTCTGCTGTTTAGTAGATTATCTTGCCCACAGCTTGCACTCACTTTTGTAGAAGATAAGAAGTCTCAGCCAGGAAGCAAAATGTTGCAAAAGCAAGCAACAGTACTTCTTTTTCTTGAAAAACTACAAATAACCTGGCCTTCAAATTTTTTTATTATCAGCGAACTAACAAAATGTAAGAATTCCAAGCATTCTTGCCAGTTGGCAACATTAAAAGAACAAAATTATTATTCTATTCTGTCTAATGATACTGCTTACAAAAGCTTGCTCAAAAATTATATTAAGAAAATGGTTTGTAACAAAACCCCTAGGAAACACTTGGAAGTTAAAAGGTCTGTGGTGCAAAGTTCACTTCTAATATTTCTCACCATTCAGTTTTTGTCCCAGTATCTAGGTGCATTTTTTTAAGAGATTGTAACTTCTCTCCCATGGGGTTGTAAAGGTTGTAGCACCAGGGGCGGTGGGGGGGGGATCTCCTTTACTAAGATGTTACACGCTGAATGTAACAGTAAAATCTTGTAGATCATAAATAGGAGGATCTGCACAACCAACGCACAAAGACTGCAGTCTTTGAGTAGACAGAACAATTCTTATTCCTTTCAATGAAATGGACAAGTTGACTTAAGAACGCAACAAATCAAAAATGACAATGAGAACCACCTAATACTTCTCCTTGGCTAACTTCCCATTCCAGCCAATAAAACGGATCTGTAATAATTTTGCCAAAGCTCAGACTGGTTATTGGCTTTACTTTGGCTTCACAGCACTAACTGTGGGCATCAAATCTCTAAGGAAGAAAAGTCAGATTCTGTAGTGCCTGAACACTGATAAGTGTTAGATAAGTCTAGAAACTGGGGGGCAGATTTCTGGGGCTATGTTGCACTAGTTGTTAGTGCCAACAAATCTTCTAGAGATACAAGATGTAGCAAAACAGCAAAAATGAAATATTCCTGCATTTTATCAATTGGGTTCCTTGGAGAAGATAGGTGTGGGGAAGGCCACAGGGAAAAATCAAGGAAAAACAGATGAATGATTAAAACCACTTTACTTGTAGGGGAAAAGAAATACCCTATAAATGTGCTCAAGTGTAATGTCCCCACAGAGATGTTATTAATTCCAGGTGTTTTACCCAATTTGAGTTCAACACTTCCATTAAAAATACAAGATATAAGCTACTCAATTATACATTTTGTTTACAGATCTAAGGATGAACACCCGGATCAGAGGAGGAGGTGGGTGTGAAGAGGTGCCAATGCAGATGTAAGGCCAGGAAGTCCTCTGAGTGTGCTGGGGACACACAGAAGGAGAGGGGGCTGTGTTTGAGCAGCAGCAGGTTCCCTGCACAGCACCCACCCCAGCTGAGGGAACCCTTGCAGAGCCAGCATGGGATGTGCTGGTGTTGAAGCAGCATCCCCCTGAGGTGCCTGAGCTGCCTCCTCATCCCAAAGAACCCTCCAGTACCTGCACTTTAAAGGCTTTTATAATTATTAAGGATATTTCTCTACAGTCATCACCTTCATTCAACCCCAAACGGCTGATGGAGGGAGGGGAAACGATCCCTGAGTATGCTGAGAACTCAGTGACAAACAGATTCCTCCTACTGGAGGTCTGTCTCATCCACCAGGCGGCTCCTCTGCACCCACCACTGATCCCCCAGAGGAAGGAAGGAGGGATGGTTGAAGAAGACTGTGGCAATAGGAATGGCCAGAGCCAAGGACGTCCATGCGTCCATTCTCTAGATCATTGCAGGGAGCTCTCCAGGATTTGCTCAGCATTAATCTTGATGTACTCTCAATCATTTCATCTTCCTTGGCTGTAATCAGTGACAGATACCTTGCAAATAATGAGAAATAGCTTGTCAACAACACTTCATTGCTCTTAAGACCAGCATGTGAAGTGAATCACACACCACATACACATGCACACAGACAGACTTTCAGACCCAAAACCCTCCCAGTACCAGAAAGATGATTTCAAATGCTGCAAATGTGACCTTGCTGTACACATCTGTTTATATTCCTACAAAGATGAACGGAGGAGAACCCCCCAAACCACCAGGGGTATGCAGTTCATACATAGCACTGACAGGGCAGCACTTTCTCAACTTCAGATATCTAGTCTATTTAGATATGCATACAAAATTAATATCTACTGAAAGTCATACTGAATTGCCAGGTTAGAGGTCCAGCTGCCAGGAAATGTGAAGAATTCCAAAACATGGGGAAGTCTAAGAGGACCCACTGGGACATTTCATACCTGTCTAACACCACAACTTGAGGTGGGAGGTGGAAGCAGGGAAGTGGCTCCAGGTGGGAGCCAGATATTGACTCCATTCTAACAGCCCCAACATCCCTTTGGAAAGGTATGCAAAAGGATAAGAACAACTTCAAGTGCAAGTAATTCATCAGCTGAACCTGATGCCCTGGTTTTCCACCCTGCAGAGATAGCAGCACCCATGCACACACAGCCCACGGCACCCAAAGCAGGTCACTGCTAGGGGAGGATGGTCCCAACTCCAGCCTCTACAGCCAACCTCCCAAAGACTTATCTCATGATTCCCCATGGAAACCAGAGATTTCCAAGTCTTTTACTGAAGACAGAGTGGCGAGCACGTAACAAACTCCGTGTCCTGACGCCGGGAGACAGAAGGCAAGTGTGGTTTGCCACGGTGCAGGATAACGTTACCACTGGTCTGGAAAACAGAGACAGGACTGGAACCTGAGCCGGTGGAAATTTGTGCTGGTGCTTTCAATTGCACAGGTTTTGCTAGAGAAGAAAACTTTGGCGCATCCCGTTCCTGGGGCATCTGTTGAAATTACAGCAAAATTTTGGGAAAACTCTCCTAAGTAGTCAAAGGTCCGTACGGTTTTTATACATGATGACCATGTCAAGGAACTTGTGCAAGCTCTAAGGATGGAGCAGATTGCTCTGCCAGGTAGCCAAGGACAGCATTTGCAGTTTGCAGCAGAGCTCTTGAGGAGGATTCGTGCAGTTTTAATTCCTTCCAGCGGAGGACAGTGGTTTACAAGAGAAGGAATCGAACGACTGCATTCCATCTGGAGTTACCTGTTTCCCACGTTGGCAGTGCAGGGATTCCACCTTTCCCGGCTCTCACGGGAGCAGAGGATGGAAAGTCCCAGCCTGGACTCTGCCTGGGTTGGACCAAACACCAATGTTTGCTTCAAATTCTCCTGGAGCTTTCATATGATCCCTGTTTGGGGCATCAGGAAGGGTGAGCTGATGTCCAAACCACAGCCTATCCTCACATTCCTAAACAGGGACAAGTGGAACCAGCACGCAGAACGCAGAAATATTTCAAGAACTTTTTTTGAACTCTATAGGATTCAAGATGTATCAGTTGAACTGCACAATACAGTAATTTTCTGTCTGAGGCTGCACCACTTTAAAGGCTTGATTTCCACAGGGGAAAAAAACTCTTATGTAATATTTAATATTTGAAATAAAATGCTGAGGAGGCATGGATCTTAATTATTTAGTTTCTGACACATACCCTCCCTTTAAAAATTCAGCGTCTGACTGCAGATCTGAAAGACTTTCCTATAAATAAGTTATCTTCTCCGAAGCTGTAACAAATTTCAGAAACTATTGCAATGGTTCTTAGCTGATCAGAGGAAGCACAGGACTATTAAAAGGTTAAAATAAATGTATTTGAATACTATTTTAAGGCAGAAAACCATTCCAGTTTGCTATAATTAAAAAATAAAAATAAAAAAAAGGGCTCGGAGAGAGCTATGTTAACAAAATAACGACTTTCCCAGCTCCAAGTATTTTCCTTCCAACAAGTCAAGCACAAGATTGAGGGCGTAGTTACAGTTTCTCTTATCTGCAACAGACCTGTTTCTGCACTAAGTGTCTTCTAAATGGAAAGCATTCTAAATTAATTAAATAAACCTCAAGAGACAGTAAACTAATTATTCTAGGCATACATAGGATGCCGTTGAGTTAATCTCTATGAACACAAGTGAGTTAGGTTTGTATTGACATATTGGGTCAAATTTATTGTCAGAGAAATTAACTTCAGTGCAGTTAAGCCAAGAGTGAATTTTTCCTCATTAAGTAGAAATAAGTCTCAGGTCTGAATTGTGAGGATTTAGTGCCTCTTGGGAAAATCATGTTGGCCTTCAGGTTTATAACTGGCCGCTCTTGCACACTCCTGTGCTTCAGAATGCCCCCAGCAGCTGGCGTGGAATGTGGGACCCCTTCCGGGAGAGCCCTAACTCGGCACAGAGGATGCAGGGAGTGGTGCTAAACTGTGGAAAGAATTATTCCTGAAGCTTCCCTACAGCACACAAGGTTCAAGCACAAGCAGGAGGCTCAAGCCTCGTGCCTAAATGTAATGTGATTACCACTGAATGTCTTCATTCTCTGCATTTAACTGAAGAAGGCTACTTTTGAATGAGCATCTCAGAGACCTTTCCATCTACTGCGTCGATTTTGCAATTTTTCCTATTCAAAAAATAATCATTCACCTCAATTCTATAATGACTGGGCTCTACACAGGGCCTATAGAATGGCATATATTAATATTTAAATTACTTTATACGGAGGAGCAGAACTCATAGAATTGCTACCACTTATTAAGATCCATACATACTAAGAACAAAACTAATGTCTCTAGGTGAGCATGGTGAGTGTCACCAGCTTAGGAGACAGTTCCCAAACTCCTTCAGCTCTGAATGTTCCCCTGAGATAATCACAGAGACCTGCCCTGTGTTATCAGGACAGCACCCCCACCACAGATGTCAGGACAGCATTCCCAGCTCTGTGCCATCATCCTCAGTGCTCTTTAGCCTTATCTTTTCAGACCACCTCGCCACTGAATCTTTTCTTTGGAGCTTTCCAAAGCCATCTGTCCACAATTCAGGAATATGTCATCACTGCCTACTAAAGGTAAAACTTTGTTCATGTTTAATTTCTTTTCTTCTACTTTCCACCAACCCCCAGTTCACACAAGCATCTCAGACAGAAATCTATTTTCAGCACGGCCAAAAGAAATGAGAAAAGTGCCTGGGGGCAAAGCAAAGCAGGCTTTGAATCAGCAACTATTCAGAAGTAGCGTTTGTGAGAACTGGGAGAGCTCCATGGAACCAAGGGAAACCCCTTGGCACAAAGCGAAGGCCTCAAAATACCCGTAAGATTTTCTGAAGTGCTAATACATCAGTGACCCCACCTCTTCTCCTTATGGAAGTCATTCAGAATATATCTGTACTCTGTGTTTTTAATGCTATCACATCAACCTGGTTTCCAAGAGCCCTTCCTTCCCTGTAAGACAGAAAAATTCCTCAGAACTCAGCCTGACCCCAAGGCATGAGGATACACAGCAATTATGGCCCCTGCATCCTACGTAATGAGGGAGGGAAAGGACTGCTCAGGCAGGTTAATCCCAGTGCCCTCGGGATCACAGCCTGGCATCCTCGCCTGCTCTGGCCCCAGACTACCTTGCTCTCCCTTAATGGTGCTGCTGTCTCAATCCTGTTTAGACTTTCTCATCACTATCCTGGCAAAGGTAGCCCAAGAGGGGCTCTAAATACCTCCCTGAAAAAGAGCAAGTTAAATCACATTTAGGGAAACATCCGAAATCACCGGTTTTAAAATTAACCCCCCCCTGCAGAGTCATGTTGTGATTGCTGAAAAAATTGCTATAAAAGCCAGAAGGCTGTTTTCTTAGCAATTCCAAGAGGATCTTTCCCATTGTTCTGCCAAGACTCACAGCAGTCACAGAGATGTTTAGATTTCTCTGAGGTTCATCACTGCACTACAGCTGCTGTTGCAGCCAGAAAAGAGTGTCAGCTGCCTGGAGAGTCTTAATTAAATAAAAGGCAATTTTAGAGGCTGGGGGGAGTATCATTACAAAGTGAAGCCTTGCTATTTGGACAATTTACGCAAAGCTATACTGCTCTTTGATCATGCTTATAAATTGCATTCAAATCAAAAGCAAAATTATGACTGAATGATTCCATTTAATTTATTTATCACCAAAGTTTAGGCTGAAGTGGTCATTAATTTAGGCTCTTTTACAGCGTGTTTCCTCCAAGAAAGAGCAAGTCCCCAAACTTCAAGCTCAGGAGTCCTTCCTTCTGGAATGTTTATCTGATGTTACCCCTCCTCTAACGCTGCTCCCGACCAGGACAGACCATGATGCCCGTTTTCCAGAGGTGGCACAGAGGAGGAACTGAAGGTGGTGCTGCTCATGAGGAGCAACCACAGCCCCAGGGAATGGTAACTCCCCTCCACGGAGCAGCAGCTTCCCAATTACAGTTCATTAAGAGAAATGGCCCCTGGTCAAAATGACACCAGCACTGGAACCTGTCCTCCGTCTCTACCATTAAAGTGCTGTCAGTGCTCGAAGTGCCAGTTGACTGTACAAAATGACAAGTATCCGGGCTCATCCCCTGCAACAACTGGCATCTGTTTTGGAGTCATTTGAGTCGGTTTGAATGGCACTAATTAGAAGTAGTTACACATAAATGACATCCGAAAGACTTGACACAATAAACGTTGCTATCTAGTGCCATTCATTTGCTCTTCCCATTCAAACATACACAGTATTTACGATAATTTCCACGTTCACTGCCACCTTTGTCCCACAAATAAGGTCATGAGACAGACGAACAACAAAGATGTGAAGCACCACATGGAAGTTGAATACATCATAAGTTATCAAATGTTCTTTAGGTGTGTAGGCCAGGACTTTGATTGCTTATGAAAGTTGTAAATGTACCTCTAAGAAAGTGGATTAGAAGGTAGTCTCCTTGCTCAACCTTGGGGAAAAAAGCCCCTGGGATTCCTGACAATCACCTCTCAGTGCGTATTAATTGGCCAGGCAGCCTGATAAACACTATCAGAGTTCCCTTGCTATTCTTCTGCTCCACAAGCACAAAACAGGGCTGGTGAAAAATAAAGATATTTCTGTTCCCTCATGCGTGTAAAGCACTAGGAAGGAAAATGGAGATCTGAGCTACAACAAGAAGCTTCTCAATTTCTCTTTTGCTGACAAGGTGTCCTCTGTTTCGTCACAGAGAACAGCCAGGGCCCTTTGTACAGGGCAAAAAGCTTCCTGAGCTCAAAAGAGCAGATTAAAAAAACCAAGAACAGCTTGAAGGTTCTTCACAGTTTTTATAAAACATCTTTAGACCCTGAGTGGGTCGGAAACATCAAAGTACAAGGGTGAGTGGCCATGGCCAGCAGTACAAAAGGCAGCAACTAAGACAGACCTAGACCCTGGTGGATGGAGAAGTCAGAGACAGGAGGCCAGAAGGTCTGTGGCACTGACACAGTATTTTATACAGCCACAATTAAGATAATTAACAGCTGCAGCTGTCTCAAGAAAAGGCAGGAACTACCTAGCAACTTTCTTTGATTTTCATCACCTTACATTTTTAGCATCCCACTGCCCTTTTCAGACTTCCAGCTTTTTGAGTCCCTATTTCACTGCACGTGTCTTTAACACTTCATACAAACTCTCTCACAACCATAGTGACACAATGCTGTTTTCAGACACCTTGAAATAGTGCTGTTGATTAAATAACTCATCACTAATGTGATTTCAGGAACGCAGGGTGTCTCCTAAGGTGCAACCTTTAGCAGGAAATTAAGTCAGGCTGACAGAATTAAATCAGTAACTTTCAATGAAAGGACAAACTGCGCATTAAAGAATAAACTATTTACTAGATGATTAAAAATTCTAATTTTCTTAATGTTGTTTTGGGACATCACACTTTGCATATAGCTTTGTAAAAGATGCAAGGAGAATCATCCCAATGGATCACACCCAAACAGAATGCTCACCAAAGACTACTGGGACCTGTCAAAATTCTGAATCACCTTTGAAAATCTTGCACATGCAGCTTCATTTTCATTGTTTCAGATCTCAGACAATACACACAGACTTTTCTTTTTCTTAAATACTCCCATTGCTGGTTTTAAAGGTGCATACACTTCCAGCAGCTTGGCAGGAAGGCTTTGGAGTCTGCACTTGTTGTAGTCCCAGAATAACAGCAAATCCCCCTGCACACTGAGCAATGTCCCCACGGAACAAATGAGGATGAAGAGAGTCTTGATTTGGCTTTAACAAAACCACGATGGACAAACCATTTCTCAGGCACTAATTAACTCTTCCCCAGAGCAGAGCCAGTCTTCTTTGCACTTAATGCCCGGTTTAACTCTCCCTATGGACGATCCAGGGCAAATGAAACCATCTGAGCACCCACAAGGATTTAAGCAAATTTTGTGTCAGTGCTTTAAATTGACTAAATGTTCCAAATTTTTTGAATGCCTCCCAAGGAATGTCTAATGTGAACCACACACAGCCTGTGACCTTTGATGTGCTCAGCTTCCAAGTCACTACAAAGTGTTGTGTTGGGCCTGACACAAATGCAGAGATCTGAGAAATATCCCTTAAAACAACCACATGGTTTTGGAAAGCTATCATGGTTCTGTCCCGTGAATGCCATGCTGCCATCAGCACAAAGACACTCGGCAGCATCTGACAAAAACAAGTGTTTTACCAGTGCCCAAGCCAGAATCACGCTCTCCAACTACATTTTATGAGTCAACTCTTCAGAAAGGAGTTTTTGAATTCACTTTCATCAATAACTGCATAATCTTCAAAGTATAAAACTGATGAACTCTCAGGAGAAAAGACATTCAGTATAAAGCTTGTCCTGTTACACAATGTGAGATGAAGCCAAATTTTATAAACTCAGCATAACAAACACCTACCAGACCATACTGACATTTTCAAAACCACACAGGCACTTTGGCTGCTGACTCAACACCATTGCCAGAACTTAAGCGTATTTTACCAATGCAGAAGTCAAAGCATGCTAAAAATATATATAAATTTATTTTTCATTAAATTTGATTATTATAAAATCTGATGCTTTTCAAAATCCCAGCAGTATCTCTGTTTATGGGTCCCTGGGAAAGGCATTCTCAGTGTATCTCTGCCCCCAGCAGCTGAGAAAATGGATCTGTCTGTACCCCTCAAGGTTGTTTTCCATTCCCCAGGATTGGCACAGCTCCCCAAGACTATTAAAATCATTATTTCATTAAAGCAGATGTTAGGATGATAACTAATTAATAGGTTGTTTCTTTTTTTTTTTTTTTTGACTTGTTGCCTTAACAGTTCTCTCACCTAACCAACTATAAAGCTATTTATCACAAATGCACGTTAGGTCTGATATATATAAAAATATTCGAAGTAGCACCATTTTAGGAAATACTCGGTCAACAAGAGCTCCTAACTCATAGTGTTATGTCTGTCTTCATCAACCACTTCTGAAGATGGAATTTTATTTAAGAATTTCTTTTAGTCACTACTTCACTTTTAGCACCCTAATTCTCAGGAATGATATCCAGGTAAATTAATTTCAAAATCCTTTGCCTTCATTTGAGATTGGCAAAGGAGCAAATGAATCAAGAAGCAGATGTGGAACAAATTAGGATGCAAATGTTAAGGAAATACAGTCAAAAGACGGGGTAGGAGGGTTCTTCACTTCTTTGTATCATTACAGAATTGTCAGAAGTTCCACACAAATCCTAAAATCTGTGAAAAGGATTCACAGGAACTATTCAAGGGATTCACTTGCACAGCAATCCTTTCAAACACCATACAGGGTGTCCCATAATACTTGCTCCCTATCTGCTCTGTGGGGCAGACAATCAGCATTTTATCCCATGCCAGAAGATTGTGCATGAGTCAAGAGCAAGGGAACTCTGTTTTACAGAGCTCATTCATCAACATAAATGCAATAAATGCTAAAGGATAACCAAATGCAAATGTGAATGACCACATTGCACTCTATCATGAATTTTTGATTGCTCTTCAAATTGTGAAGCTGCTGCTCTAAGAAGCAGAATAAAAGCACCGTGCTTGAAGCAAAGCTGTAGGCAGCAATCCATACTCTTGAGAGCAATTTCCATACGGATACATGATGTGCTGAACTGCTTTTCAGGCAAGCCTGGCCAGAACAGAAACACACACCTACAAAACTTCAGAGTTTTTTCAGCAATTTCCCTGACACGGTGTCTTCCTCAGTGCTCTGGAATAACCAAATTCTATGGTAAAATTCATCAGAAACAGGAGCAAAACAGGACTGTGAGCAGCACCAACATTTCCACGCCATCCAGCTGTTTTCTAGTAGCACCTTTTTGGTTTGGTTTTCATGGTTGTTTTTCTGGGGGTTTCCTGTATTTGTTTGGTTTAAAGCAGCTCAGTTTCTGAAGTTAGAATAGTTAACAATAACTACTGACTTTGCACACAGCATCTCTTTGCTACTTTAGAAAGCAGCTGGATTTGCCAGGCCCATCTTCCTTCCCTGGCCCAAGGTCCCTCTGCCATAGAGCCTCCTGAAGGTGTTCAGCTGTGGACTGTGCTGGAACACCCTGGAACGGGGAGAGGGGCACCAACCTTGCCATTGCACTGAATAAACTCTAAACACAGCAGGACTTCTAAGTATGCCAATGTTCTTTCACCTGTTAACTGTTAACTCATGACAGCAGGCGAGTTTTGTCCCGAGGCACGTGTCTTCCCTTTGTTGTTCTCTTGTTCCAGGTTAGAATAAAACTGCTGAAGAGTGAAGATGACACTCCGTTGGCTTCTTGAGGCAGCTGCCTGGGTACTCCGGAGGTAAAACGCGCCCAGGAGTAGTGATGCACCCAACAGTTCTGATTCTGCAGGTCACATCTTATTTATCACTACCTGGGCCCCTGTTCTGGCTTTGTAACACACTATATGTGGGTTAGGGAAATTGGAATTACAGCCATATGGGTGTTCAGGATGCTGCCTCTGTGGAACTAAATATTGGCACAAAAGACTGGCGGGATTGATGGTCCAAAAAATCCTAATGGAGAGCAAAGGAGGGAAAGGAAGGAGCTGAGGAATCCTCAGTAGCAGAGCCATATGCAGAAGTGTCCAGAAGAGCTTTCTTTGCATATGTTCAGTCAAACGTATCAACCCAGTATTTACACGAACATTGTAGTGTTACCATACAATAACAGCTGTTGCTAAAAGGAGATAAATATAAACATCACCCCTCCCCCTCCCTCAGCCCTTTATTAGATTTATAAAAATCTCAGCTCTGCTTTAAGCAATTTCTAATTTTTCATCCTCTCTTAGTAAGGTTTGGGGACAGTGAAATAAAATCATTCTCTCCTACTGCCCTGTAGCTGTTGCAGAAAATGCCTGAAATTCTGTGAATAAATGAATAGTCGGGTTTTAAATTCTGTCCAGATTCAGCGAGAACTGTTCTTGCCTGTGTAACCACCAAGAGAAGCCACACGGCTTGTGCAGGATTAAGCAAAGATGCCTCATCATGCCCTACATTTTAAAGAGCAGGATATAGCACAGAGCTTGGCCTTAGACACTCCCTATTCTGAATTGTCCTTCAGTGTAAACACCTGAGCAAAGGCTGAAAGGAATAAAAATTACCATGTCCTAGGATATTAAAAACCCACAGAAAGAATTCCCTCAGGAAATGTTGTGCTGCATGTTCAGTAACAATCTCTCCAAATTTCCAATTCCCATGATCCTGGATTACAAATGGAATTCTCTGTTATTGCAGTCCACGTTTTAGTGTCAGCATTGGAGCACTAAAAGTACCAGATCAGAGACAGATCAGAGGTTACTTTAAAATGAGGACTTATGGAGGGCTATAAATCAAAAGGCACAACAAGGAAATTTAATAAAGATAACACTGTTATCATCAAATGTAACATGGATTCTAATACACAAAGGGCAATTGTTTTTCCACATAAAAGGCTTTCTGCAGGAATTTTGCCCACAGTGCGAAGCTAAGAACTGCTTGAATAATAGAAAGTTGTTCTTGGAAATTAAGTGAACAAATAATCTTTTTATTATGAAGTGTAGGAGAGATAAATACCCATGTACTGCACTAGAATCTGTAACTATATTGTACCACATCTTTGGCATATTGCTCTGCCTCTTGCCTATGAACAACTAGGATTTGGGGAATACACCACAAAAAACCCCAGGATTTCTCAGAATTAAGCCTTACACGTGTGCAGAATTAAAATTTCCAGAGCAGGAACTGCCATCTGTATCTGGCAGTGATGTCCTGTCTTAAGGCGTCGGTAACTATGATGATGTTGAATGTGGGATGTAAAACATCTCCCCTTTCCTGCAGGTATTCTGCCTAATGATAATAATGATCCATAAGGATCCTATTCCCTACTTGTTTCAAATATTGCTGTGAGAGTTTCTTCAAAATATTCCATATTTTGTAGTAAGATGCAAACCCATGGTAATTCTCTTATTACTAAACAACTGATGTGTTTGTGTGAAAGAAAGCAAGATTTATGTTCCATATCCTAACAGATAAATGACTTCATTAGTTTAATGGAAAATGTGACATTTCTACCTTGCCTTCAATACAGCCCACAATCCGAGTTAAAGTCAGGAACTTAAAATATACTCTTGCATATAAATTATTTCAAATACTGATGCCCCCAAATCAAATAGTATTGGAGGAATATAACCAGTCCTACTTGACTAACAGAGATAGCCACATGCTCAAAACAAAAATAACACATGGACAAACTTGAGTGCCATTAAACATACTTTGCTATTCCAACACTGAAGTACCTGACTCCAGAGCAATCCTTGCGGTATCACACACCGTACGTGTCTCTATAGTTTCAAAAATGAACAAGCTGAAACAGGTGGACATTCTGAAAAGACTTCATGAAAAGCATTTTTTGCCTTCCAGAAGGGTCCTGCAGCTTTCTCAGGGTATTCAAGTTGAAATTGTCACAGACATGCCCTGACATCAGGCAATCATATTGATGGGATGCATGTCAAGGACACCTCATGCTGAGCCCAGACCTCTAAATTATTCAAGGCACAATTTTCTTCAGGCATCTTTTTCACCATAAAATTCTGGGAATGGACACCTCAGCCCTCTCAGGTGCACTTATCTATAATTCACCACTCCAAGTTTCAGCTGACAGAACATTCCCAGTGAAAAGCACAACTTTGTGCCTGCAAGATGACAGAGGGAAGAGGAGGGAACCATGTCATGAGCAATTTTGGCTCAACAGGGGCAGGTGGCAGCTACAAAAGCAGTCCCAAACACACCGTTCTGAAACTCAGAGCAATTCCCTTCATAACAATGTCATTCCAAATGCACATCAACGGATCCGTGGAACAAAGAGGGAAGCAAAACTGCTTTCAGTTTTGAGACAACAGACGAAAAACATAATTTTGAACACAATTTGAACAAAGCAGTCAAAATACAAGATTCTTCTTCCAGGAATGCCTCTTGAGACTAATTCCTAATCACCACATTGCTGAGTTTGTCCATTGTAACAATGAGCATCTATGAAGGCTGGAAAACTCTGAAGTTTTCCAGCTTGTTTCTTATTCCCTACAAAACCATGAAGTAAAAATGCCAACATCTTGGAAACCAATGCTGTATGCCCATGCAGATACGTAATTCGACCATTTTGCCTTTGAAGCCTTTTCAGACACAAAGCATTAGTCCAGTACTAAACAGCTGGTGGGGCTTAAAAAAAAACCCATTCCATTTGGAGTGGATTTTCCAACACCCCAGCAATCCAACTGCCCCGTCCCCACTGCTCCAACCTGATGAGAACCTGACCTCTAAACAGCAGAAAGCCCCTTTTCTGTTTATGAAAAGAAGAAATATCCATACCTAGAGCTGTGCTGACCTAGTCAGACCAAGCACTGCCCAGGTTGTGCTCCCACCAGTTGGAGAATTATTTCAGAGGTTCCCGCTGCTCTGAAATTTGAAGCGGATTATTTGATACAGGCTGCTGTGGATTTGATGAACGAGTCTTACTTCCACTGACAGGTCAACAAAGTGCCCATGGAAACGAAGCATTCCCAGCCAGCCATGGCTGGGTTATTCAGCAATGCAGGGCAGCCCCCACCCATCAGCTATTCCAACACTGCCTTTACCTGCTCCTCCCCTGAACAAGATACCTCAGAATTAATGCCTTCCTGCTCTCCACTAGCCAGAGCTCAGAAATTTAGATATGGAAACCCCTGGAGTAAAAGTTTGAAAAGGTATGATTTAATTCACAGATCACATTCAGAGCTTTCTTACCATGGAAATTGATATTTTTGACCTGCTGGCTGACGCAGGTTTTCATATATTAAAATGCAGACCCTGTATCAGCAGAAACATCACAGAACTGAATATTCTCCTTGCCTGCAAGTCACCTCACAGTTCTTGGGGTTTCCCAGATGTCAGTTTAACTCTTTAACAGTTTACAGCTGTTCCAGGTTCATTGTCTATTATAAAATCTCTGAGACTTGTTGTAATTCCCTTCAGCCTTCTTTGAACTGTAGGAACATCTCCAATATTTCCATGACAGAAAAGCTCATTCAGAACCTTCTTCAAGGAACCTGTTTTGTGTCAGTGTGAAAAACACAACAGCCACAGTCAAACATGTTCCTTTCTGTGTCAAGCAGCTACAGCCCATGAAGAACAAGTACTTGAATCAGGAACAAGTGACACCTTACAAAATCAGGCCAATATTTCCAGTGTTTGGAATGCACATTGTCTTGGCAGCCCTACCCCTGCAGTGTTCAAAACCATTATTAGTACTGAACACAAAAAGATTTAAAATGAAATCCACCTCTGCCTTGCTCTGCATACCTATATTTTCATAGATAATTCCTTCTAACATGATATTCCCCAAATGAGGTGGCTACTTTTAATGTAGTCTTCTAAATACCCCATATTCTAAAGATCCTGTACTGAAAAAAAGTATTTTAGGAATTCAGTCGACCCTTCGTGGGTCTTCCATCTCCTTCTGCAAGCTTTGAAAAAAAAAGATATATCTTCCAGGTTTTTAGTTAGTTGGAAATGGTGACATGGTTCATTGATTGATTAACCCTTTTTTTTTTTTGACATCTCTTCTAATAAAACTTCAGTTCAATTTTGGTTTCCTAAACTTCTTGAGCATTTCAATAATTTTCTTTTCAAGATTATTGTTGCAGCCTTTAAAGATTCTGGGGGGTTTTATTGCCAGAAGATGGATAGAAAGAGAGGAGTAACTGCAATCATACTGACTTCAAAATGCTATAGAGCCAGATATTATAAAAACACCATACACACAATATTATGAGCAATGTTTATAGAAGATATTCTGAGTGAAAGACTAAATTTTCACTCCATCTAAACATAAACACCTGAATTGAAGAAAAGAATTTGTATTTGTTTTGGGACATCAGAAGTCAAACTGGAAGGAAGAAACAATTTTCCAAGAAGTTTGACAGTGTATTAATTGCACTGAGTAAAACACACAAAACCGAGTCCATGTGACACAGTGGAAGATCCAGTTTACTCCAGTCAGACGTATTTTTGATAAAATTAATCCATACCTAAAACTTTTCCTCTAAGCCTGCTAGCCTAGCACTCTCAGGGCTTTATTTGGGCAAACTGGTTGGTTAGGGCTCTTTTATTAAAATAACTCCCATAAAGCTGTCAGCTCTTCAGGTGATGGCAAGGTGGCATTTATCAGTAGCTGACCGAGTTTGATGAAAATGTCAAATTGTTGAGTGTTTCTGTAGACTGAAACTTCTGTATTTTCCCTCCCCTCAGGAGGATTACAGTGAAACTCCAACACACTGCCCATAAGGATGAGCACGAACAGCACAGTCAACCAGTGAATGGGAGCAGATTCCCAGCCGAAAAGCAGATCCAAGGAAATGAACACTTGGACAATAACTTCCAGCAATATTGTGTCTGATGATGATAAATACAGCTGTACAGACAGGCCTAAACCTGCTTGGTTCTCTTATTTGACAGATAACACTTCTGGAACAGCAAACACACTCTCTCCTCCCTAGTGAGCCACTGGCACCTTGGACCCAGCCCTGGTGTACTCAAGAGGTGATTTGAACAAATACTGGGCAATTCTCTTGCCTATTAAGGGCAGCATTGGTGACTGGATTGAAGTCTCCCAACTGTTAAGAAGCCCACTATCATTGCCCTGGTTATGGTTACAAACGCCCAGTGAGATATGTAGATTTGACAGGCTGTACCTGGCAAGGCAACTTCCTCTTAAATGTTAAGCCAAAAAAACCCCAAAACAAACAAACAAAACCACCCAAAATTTTTTCCTCTATTAATTACACCCACAGCAGAGAAGATCATGCAAATGGACTCTTTTTGCATGAAGTGGGCTGCTTTTACCCCCATAAATAGCAGCCAAACAGGAACCCAAACTGGTGCAGGGTAAAACTTGCCACCATGTTTCCTGCTGAGCATCTCCCAGTGCAACACAAGCTATAGAATAAAGCCTTTGATAAACTGAATGGATGCATTAATTAATTTTGCTTGCCAGCTCATCTTACTTACACATACTGCCTCAATATTAAATAGAATGTGAGGTGCTCACCTCTGAGAAGACACGGACATGCTCATTAATTAGCTTTGCTTGCCAACTGCTATTAATGAGTTGTTGGATTACTGAATAAACCAGTGTTTGGCTTTCCAGTGAGGCTGCTCTGCTCTGAGCCTGCTGAACACTTCAGTGCCAGACTATTATCTAGTTTTCTCCCTGCCAACATGTGCTGTAAACACTCTCGCAGCTCACACTGATTAGAAATGTGTCTGAATCCTTGGATTACCCACATACCACATGTACTACTGCACTTTCACTTCTCAACACTTCCTTTTTGGCTTTCCCAGCCTTTATAACACTTCCAGTCTACTACAGGCTGGGGTATTTTAAACACATTTGGCTGCTTTTAAATTATTATTTTTTTCCCTTTTGTTTTACGGTGATCAATTTTTGAGGCTGATGGACAATTAGTGATGTGTGATGTTGGACAATGAATGGGAAAGCAGGAGCACTGGTGTCCAGGCAGGGACAAAGCTGTCCCTGGGAACTTGGATTTGGAAAGACTTTTATGAGAACACCTCTGTTCACTAGGAGAAATGCTCTCTGGCTTATTCTGCTTACACACTGAACTCCAGTACAATTAATTAAGGTTCTATAAATTGCTATTCTAGAGTTCCTCCCAGTTCTCAAAACCAAAATGACCTTGAGCACTTTTCAAGAAGTGTAATGAAGGTTTAAATAGGAAATAGTTGATTTTGAAAAAAGTTACTTTAAACAGAAGAGTATCTGCTCACATTATACCTTATCACCTTCCATCTTTTCTTATGAAAAGCAACGATGATATTAAAGTGTTTGGAAAACTAATTTTTTATTTTATTACTTACATCTTTATTTCTTAGACTAGATAGATTCTTACAGGAGATTAAGGAGTCAGCATTCCATTAATTTTGACAATACTATAAAACTTTACCACTTAAAAAGACTGTCATAACCCAAATGTTAAATTAATAATATCTTTGCTAGAAAGCACTTAAAACACTTGTGATATGCCCAAAGTAAAAAACTGAAATTACCTTGCTTAAGGAAGAAATAGAAATTTCATCATTGGCTTGAATAAAGTAAGGGTTAAGTGAGGGGCCAGAATGTAACAAAACCCAATTCTTGCATGTCTGAAACATGAGCACAAGCAGCCAATCTTCCCTGTCACTTAAAATACTGAAGGAAAAGCCTGTAACTTTTACACTGAATTATCTCACACAGCAAAAACTGGCAGAAGCTTTCAAAATTAATTTCTTATATAAATACTTGTCCTGACAGCCTTTCCCTCAAAGAACAGCTTTAATTTTTTTTGAAGATTCAGAAACTAAAACTGACAAAATTTTAAACTGTATGAAAACCACTGTATAATTTGGGTTTGAATTTTTTCTTTCTTTCAGCCACAAGGCCAGTTTGGAGACAACTATTTTAAGACCAGCAGTTTCAAGTGGAAACTGGTATATACATTTACAGAAGACCATCTAGTTACTCATTCCATACACACAACTTGCAATTATCAGCTGTATTTAACAACTCAAGATACTTATTCAAAGTCATCCTGAATTATTTTGCCAACATTAGATCTACTGCCCAGAATTAACACTTCATGCAGTCACAATCACCCAGTTGGACGAGTGATATCAATTGATCCCCATCATTCTGTAGATAAGGGAGGTACAGTTGTGCCAAAAGGCCCAAATTCTGACAGGAAAAGGAGGACAGAGCAGATAAAGAAGATGCAGTTCTGCCAGAAGGTCCAAGTTCAAAGAGGACAAATGCCCATCACGTGACCCGGTCAATACTAGAAAGGACATGGTCTTCTCAAAAGGTTTTGAAGAGGAACCTCTGCTAATAAAAGAGGAACTACCTGATGCCACAATGATGATTTCACAACCAGTTTGAAATTAAACATCCTTGAGAAAAATCACCAGGAAGCAGGAGATTTAAAAAATAAATAAAAAAATAATCAGATATAACCAAAAAGCAAATGAACAATAAAGGAAATTTTTATGTGGAAAGAAATTGTATAGTCAAAGAACAGTGGAAGAAAACAAAGAAAACTGAACAAGGAATGCTTAGGTATGAAATCATGACAGACTTGAACTTAGGCATTTATTGTTTCAGATTGTCTATAAGCAAAAATTCAGACATGGAAGAGTCCACAAGAGGGAACATATGGAATTTTAAATGGGGAAAATGTAATATTCCTAGCAGGGCAACTAGATTACATAAATTTATCAGGGCAACATTTCTATCATCATGGACCACTCACACCAATATATGCAATTGTTCAATAACACAGGAAAGAAAAGGTGGATAATTTGCAATATGAATAAATAGTTTCCATATATTAGATATCTTGAGAGTTGTTTTTTTATTGTTCTGAGTAGCTACCACCAGTCACTTGCTAATTCAACAAAGCTACCACAACTTCCATGGGCAGTCCCAAGCACCTAAAACGTCCTACCAATTTCCAACAACAGAATGAACTTTTGCAAAATGTTTCAAAACAAAAACAAGCTCAAGTCTATTCCCCTCATTCCACTTCCCAATTCAAATGAAGCTGGCAAAAATTTATTTTTAAAGCTATCACAGCAACCTCATGCAACTGAATCTTTTAAGAAAGATGTAAGGGAGACAATGAAGACTGAAGAAGTCTTCTAAAAAAATTCAGGACTTCTAAGCAACAATGCAAGTGAAATGGCTCAAAATAAAGATAAGAGAGGGAGGAAAATCTCCCTAAATCATGATGAAAATAGAGACCTAATCTAACAAGAAATCCAGGGGGATTGAGAGCTGGGTCCCAGAATCAGGACATTAATTTCAAATATCTCATTTAAAATACAGTTTGCATGAACATGACCGGATAGAAAAGATGACAGGCTTGCAAAAGCAGCCAGCTGATTCGCGGGGGAAGGATGCCAGCAGTCACCCACGACCCAGCGGCTGGAAGGGACTCCTGGGAGTGGGGCTGCCATAGCCCCAGAGGGACATCTCCCATCCACAGAGGAAGGTGAGGTGTCTCGGGAGCAACTGCTGGGAAGATTTACAGCCGGGACACCAAGGATTTCATATCCAGGAGATGGAAGGGATTGCTCCGGCACAGCGAGTCGCGCCGTGTTTTCCTGCAGTTTGAAGCTGCCGGCTGCAGCGACATCCACGTCAGCAGCAATACTTGTGGAAAAGTGGGGCAGCAAAAAGCACTGCCAGCACCGCATGGCAAAAGAGACCACAGTGATATCCTTGTTAAACAGGATTAACATCAGGAATTAAAAATAACATCTAGGTTGGGAGGAGGGGGAACAAAAAAATCTTACTGATTTTACCTTAAGAGTCTTCATCTGTTGCTAATGCTGGAGCAGTTATTTTTGCAAGAGTTATTTTTACAACTTCTCAAACTCCGCAGTTCTCTTACCATGCACACCATTCAGGGATGAAGGAAAAAAAAAATCTGTTTCTTCAAAGATATTTACTGAACTTTCACCATGAACACAGGATCCTTCTCAGCTTGCATATGGTTTTAGAGCAGCAGTGCAAGCACATGTTAAAGGACTGGGTGCATATTTTGTGTTCCACTAAGAGGTCACTTGAAAACAGTGAATAAGACAATTTGAGCTTAGTGACTCCTTCCATCTGATACTTCCTCTTTAAGCAAATGAACTCAGCTATGCTAAAGCATTAAACAGAATAACTCATTGAAGAAATCACAACTGACCTTTGGCACTTCCTCAGCCCAAACTGGTTCTCTGGGAATACAACACACTGTGCACATCCCTGTGCACGAGGGGCTTGGGTGACAGTTCCCTTCTGAGGTGGCAGGTCATGGTTTTACTTTGTGGGTCGGAGCAGATCAGCTTTCATGTTTATTAGCAAGTAAAGCAGCAGAAGGTGTAACACAGTCACTGAGACTTGCTTGGGAACGGAACCAATGATGTATTTATGCCGTTCTCCATAGTTACCTTGTAAATTTTTAAGATTTATTTGTAGACTCCTTTGACACCTGTAGCTTTGAAGTATCAGATGGGCAAGGCCAGCACCAAAACTAAGCACATTTAACTTCCTGGGGCCAGCTAGAGCTCTCAGGTAGGACCACACTGCTCCCCTTTCATGCACCCCTAACACTGGTAATCACCAACAATTTACTCCCGTGGTTCCCTCAGCAGATTATGCCTGAAGTCTGGCAAGGAATTGTTTGGAACATTAACTGGCTCCTGAGCCGAGAGGCAGGGCGAGCTCTGTCAGGCTGTCCCTGCGCTGCTCAACCCACCCAAAGTCACTGAGTTGAGAAAACAATGGAACAAAGGAGCAGCGTGAGGTCCAGGGCCCCCCCAGCCCTATGGTAGGGGGGCACAGAGCCAGCAGGTGAGCACACCTCAACGCTTGGGTGGCTTTCCAAATTCACAGCACGCTTCTGTAGGACATTGGGGCAGCTTTAAAGCTTTTCGAGGTTCTTCTGTAGGTAAAAACTAAACTATTTGCACAGTGAAAATCCCACGTTCTGATCTCTTCACTGCTGTTCTTTGGATCCATTGTCACCAACAGGAGGGATTTTCCCCAAGGTTTCCATGGGCTAGAGGTCACCTGTGAGTTCAAGAGCAGGTGTCTATTTTGGCTGCAGATGTCAAGCTACCCATGTATAACCAGCCATGACCCCACTGGCAAAGCACAACGATGATGTAATGCAACAATTCATTACTTTAGGGCTTTTTTAATGAAGGCAAAAATGTTTCAGGGTGTAATCAAAAAGCAAACTAGAAAAAAAAACCAAAAAAACCACAAACCCAGCGGTAGCTCAGAAAAGAATCATCATTCCTTTAAAACTGAGGCCCTGTGCCAAGGAAAGGGGGGGACAACCTAGTCCAAACACCAACCAATGCCCTGATTTGCCACCTAAGCTTCCAAACCAAGGTCAATGCTTGAAATTTCTACAGAAATGGTGAAAAAAGGACAAGTGGATTTGTTGTATTGTTTAAGCAAAGAATCAGCTGGGGTGCCTGGACTAAAGCTTGTGCTAAGATTCTAACTGCAATTCCCACACATTTGTCTCCCTGCATTAATGTTGACATGATCCTGGGCAAACAGCATCCAGCACAAGGAGCTGTGCCCTCATTTATGGACTCCAAAGGAAATCATGTTCCAATTAATAGGATACTTACTGAATGCTTTAAGAAAATTCTCCTCCCTAATTCTTCTGCACCTGCTTCAAGGGCAGGCTTTCCTTTGGCAGCCCACCTGTAACAAAGTGGGCTACTTCCTATTTTCCCTCGTCTCCAATCCTGCTAATCAGAAAAAAAAGAATCAAGACAGCTTTTGAGCTGCTCCATAGATTTAGTCTATTTCCCTTCCCAATACTCATTTTTGCAGTCTTTTTGTACCACAGAGGACTATACCTAAGCTGTCCTCATCCCCTCTGTGGGAAGTGGTGGGGAGGAGAGGCAGACACCAAATGCAAAAAGGAATAATCAAAGGAGTAGCACAGCCTGCAGAAGCTCAGGTTTTTGAGCCTTAACAGAACTGACTCAGCTCACAATCCACGCAGGAAAAGGATATCTGCAGTCCCTAAAGAATTTCACTTGAAAGCAAAGAGGAAACAAGGGCTAGTAAACGCCATTGTGACAGAAATAGAAGCTCTGTAGACCCAGCTCTTTCTATGACGTTACCAAAATCCTCTGCATTTAATACAATCCATGGCTGCAGTGCCAAGTTTTGGACTGGCAGTAAGGTTGGGACACAGAAATGCATTGCTCCGGGGCAAGGAATGGGACTTCTAATGAGCATTCAGAAAGGATTTTTTGCTTCTTTAAAAGTTCACGTTGAAGTTACTATGTCATGCTGCAAGCTGTGGCAGAATATGTCATCTATTATCTGTGAAAATAAGTTCTTTAGATCAGAGGCAATCATTAGCTTTTCAGGATGTGGGGGGAGGCTTGCTTTGTCCTTACATCTTTCAGAATCTGCAAGCATAGTTTTAAGAACACCTGGACAAATGTGGAAAAATAAAATTACTGGAGCCAGAGTAAAAATAATTTCTAGAGATACTTAGAAGGCAAATCAAGAAAATATGAGTGCACCACATTAAAGGAAATCAGTATTGAGGGAATGCAAATATGTTTGTCTTGGAAGCTCGTTGTTTACACTGCAAAAAATACATATTTGGCTTTGTTTTCCCCTCACCTTTATAAATAACAGGCATGTCAAACACCACCAACCTCTGACTTCTTGGAAAACAAAAGGAAACAGCATATTTGAACAGTCTAAATTTAAAGGACAAGTAGCAAATGCAGAAGGAGGCAGGAAATCATTATTACACCTAACACTGCTCTTATCCCAAGTCTCTTGATAAAAGTTATCATGAAAAGAAAAGTGGCCACTCAGTCATGCTAATTCTACTTGCAGGACTACTGAACTTTGACTTGCATACTGAAGCCACTGCCCTATTTTCTCCAAGAAGTTTTTCTATTTCAGCCAATAACATAATCCTCTTTCACAACAACACAGAAATACAATGCTGAATTAAATAAATTTTTAAAAATTAAAAACTTCATTATTGTGAAGAACAGCACTGTCATCATCTGTCTAATCTGCAGATGATCCTTACAGAGCCTTCAGTAGCAAAATTTTCCAATTTCCCTGGCTCAGCTGGAAGCAGCATCACTCCTAGCAGTGACACTGGACAAAACACCTGGGAATGCCTAATGGAGAGTCAGGTAACTGTTTTATCTTTAAATTTTAAGGCAGCATTGTAAAGTGAGCTCTTTTTTGCACTCCTCTAAGCATCATCTGAGACAACAAACTAAGAGTTGTGCTCTTGTGTCCCCTCTAGCAGGGCAGGACAAAACCACTGCATCACAACTGTTTGCTTTCATAGGGCACCAACAACACCAGGCAAAAAAAGCCCTTCACTCTCCCTGATACGCTGCAAAGACAAAGCTTAATTTCATCAAGGGCACACTGGCTGCATCGATTGGATTATTCATTGGGTATGATGGACTGTGCTTTCTTCCTGCAGCTTTCTCAAAACAAGAACAAAATGAAGATAAATCAGCTCTCACTCAGGGCTGGCAGTCTCTGTGTATTTATGGATCCCTAAGCCCTGCAATACAATGGATGGGAGGTATTTCTCAAGGATTCTTTCTCCCTGCAGTGCTGCTGCCCTCGCAGCACACGGACAGCTCAGCAGACTCACTCCTCCCTCCAGGTCCTTCCTTGCTGTCACTGATAAAATGGCCTTTCCCAGCGCAGAATCCAGTTTGATGCACGTGTGTGAAAGGGCACATGACAGAATAACCCCTTTTTAATCCTCCAAGCAAAAGCCTAATTGCCTTTTTCTGAGGGAGCACCACCAGCGTAATCCCACTTTGCAATTTGGGCAGCTGACGTAACGAGCAGTGTTTATGGAATCCAAAGATTACTTCCCCCATCATTATATATTGTGGAATCTAAAGATTACTTCCCCTATCATTATAGACATCACTGCCATTATGTTGAAGATCTGGCCTCATATTGTTCACACAATGAATGAGATGGTTATGCCAACAAATCCAAACCACTGTTTCAAAGAATGAGATCACAGATTTATCTGCTGCCCCGTATAATGACAACACTTTCCATGATGTATTAATTTTGCAAAAAGCATCTGACTTACTGTATTGCATCACTGCCTTTAGATCAAGGAGATCCCTCTGGCACAGCACATTATGGAGAATGTTAACCTATGATAATCCCTTTGCAAAGAGAAAGAATTATGGAAAGTTGCTGGGCCAGACTTTCCTTTGACTTACTGCACATGGTAGTTGTGACTGAGTTAAATACAATGAACAAACACTGGTCCTGTGTAAAAGAGGTGCAAAAATCTCACAGCCATTTATTATTCTGTTCATGTAAATCTGAGGTACAACAGCAGAATGCGTGTCTGTGGGCAGCAAACACTGCTTGCATGTATTTAATGTACTGTCTTAAAGGGAAAAGGGAAATCAGTTTGCATAAAAATAGCCTCCTCTCTAAGTGATGCACCTGCTGAGGGAAGATAATCATTGAGGAGAAGACAATATCCTGGGTAATCACATAAATAAATCAGCACTGGCCTCAGAAAATCTCTGATGCCACCTAAAAACAACAGGCAGAAGATATTCACTCACTTTCCTCCTGTCCTGGCCTTCCTTTAAAGCAATCCCCATTACACAGAGAGAACCTTTTTGCAAGTCATTTAGAGTTCTCGAAGGAGCGGGTATCTAAACTATTTTTAAAGCTTTATGGAGAATATGCATCATGCAATATTTCTCCACTTTTCCTCAAGTAAATGAACAAAGCCAAAGTAAATCAGCCAGTGGCACGACATGCCAAAACCCAGAAACGAAATGAGCAATGAAACTGTGCTTATCACTTAGAAAAATCTGAGCCATTCATTTGAGATCCTTGTGTTTGGGTAACCTTTGGAAGAATGTTTGCTGTTCCATTATACAAACAATGGAAATATTAGATAAGGAAAATAAGTGCAGCTGCCAAGAAAGCCCTATGCACTCCTTTCAAATTGTTAAAGGTTTAGTTATGATTTTATGGATCTATAACATGCTGCCTGCAACAGGAGTGTCAAATGTACAGAGCCATTCTTTCTAATGCCAGAGCTCGTGTTGGTCCCGGAGTGCAGTGGTGGACACTCTCGTGGCACTGCGCTGGCAGACGGGGTGGGACACAAGGGCCAACTTCAACCCTGCCAAGGCCAGGTCTTACAGCTCCACCAGGCCTGTTGGACAGGCCTTGGAGACAGCTCTGTAAGCCAAAGCCACCCCCATTGCCTCACATGAACTGTTAACACACAACCATCTCGCCTACATCTTTTCTATGTGTTCCCAGTCCTGAAAGACCCACTATGACAATGGTGTCCAGTGTGACTTGGGTCAGCCCCAGTGCTCCCCCATGGAACAGAGCTCCAAAGAGCAAGCCAAAAGTGCTCCAGGGCTTTTCCCTGGGGAGAGATCGGGTGCAGGAGAAGTCCCTGGGTGTCAGCAGGCAGGGTGCAGAAGGGAAGGTCCCTGTGCCCTCTGTGCCCCTTCCTGTGCTGCCAGCTTTTCCCCTGCAATCAGGCACCCCTCTGGCTTCCCCTGGCATGCCCTCAGAGAGAAAGGCTTAGAATCAGAATGATTTGGGTGGAAAGGCACTTTGAAAGGCTAAGTCCAACCCCCCTGCAGTGAGAGCAGGGACAGCTTTGAGGAGGTTGCTCAGAGCCCTCTCCAACCTGTCCTTGAATGTTTCCAGGGATGGGACATCCAGACCCAGTGTTTCACCACCCTCATTGTAAGAAACTTCCTCCTCATATCTAACCTAAATCAACACCCCTTCAGTTTAAATCCATGACCCCTCGTCCTCTCACAGCAGGCCCTGCTAAAAAGTTTGTCCCCAACTTTCTTGAAGGGCCCCTTAAACACTGGAAGGCACCAAGGGTGTCTCCCTGGAGCCTTCTGGGACACACGTCGGTCACTTCAAACCGAAGGAGCAACCAGGACTCCCCTTCCTTCTGGGGCACTCGGTGCTCACTGCTGGACACCAGAGAACAGCCAGGCTGTCACAGGTTCTCACCAGCTCAGCCACACTTGGCACTGTGTGAATGACTGGGTGACACATGAGTTTAAAGTTGGTCTGTGGGTTTTTTTCCCATACAAGGCAGGGGGGAAAAAACCCTTCAAGGCCTTGGCCCTGACAATGCTGAAGGCTTTCTCCATGGGGAAGGCTGTTTTCATTGTTCAAACCAAACCTTCCGTGTGGAGAGAACATGCACAAATAAGGGCTAGACATGGACCTGGAGCTTGGCTTCTGGCCTGGCTGTGTTGGCAAGTTGGCCTGAACTACAAAAGAGGTTTTGACACCACAAATAAGGAATTAGACAGTGTGGTGATCCGGAGAGAGGGTGAGCAGGTCTGCTCCTACACTGCTTTTAAGATGCTGCTCTGAAGGTTTCCAAAGTACTGCAGCTGAATGTCACACACCAAATCTTCACATTTACTTTTGGATACCTGGCAATATTCCTTTTTAAAAAAAATTATATACAATCAATCAGATAATAGCCACCCTAACCTCAAATTTAAAGTAACTTAAGAAAATTTTGAACTTACAGATCATACTTGGTAGTTTATTGCTATTGGCAATTTCTTTACTTTCGCAGTCTATTTTGACAGTGTGGTTTTATAAATTTCAGACTCTGGCAAGCCATTATTTTATATTCCTACTTTAAACTTCTATTTGTCTGAATGAAGTACCTTCTATTCACAATATCTGTCTAAACTCCTTACATATCTGTAGCTAATTAAACATTGTGGTGCTACCACCTGCAACTCAGTTTGGACCAGCAAGAGGAGCTTTGAAAGACTATTAATTTATTAAAGGTGCTTTTTTATAAAAGCAAGTGCAGGGAACCAAAACTAAGAAGTACTAAAAGCAACTGGTTAATTTTGCTGTATTCAGTCTTTCTCCATCTTTTACCTCATATTTAAAATTTTGGAAAGCTTTTTAGACTGCAATAATTAAAACATATATACACCTATACTGTTGGCCTAATTGATACTTGGTCCACATCTCCCACCCAACAAAGGTGCTTTTGAAAAGAGGGTGCAGCTTCTCTGGTATCTGTTTTAACTCAGGGCTGTTCTAATGATTGAAAAGTCAGCTTCTACACTAGAAATATTATCCCTTAACTACTAATCAATACTCTGCCTTCCCATAAAGCCTTTTTACAATATCCTACGAGACCTGCAGGTAAAACCAATTTTTCCCCCTATTTTTTTCTATTAAAAGTAGGCTCCACATAGAAAATTACTGCACTTGAGCATTTGAAGCAAGGTATTGTGGAAGTTAATTCACTATAATAATCCCAGAAGAAAGAAATCTCTGTATAACATGAAGAAAACATAGATGAAAAACTTACTGTAAATTGATGCCTGCTATCTAAATTGTGGGGAAATATAGTTTGGCATTGGAAAGAGTGGATTCCAGCCTCATTTGGTATTCATCTGACTAAGTCATCACACTTTACCAGCTGTCCTTTAAGGGATCACTGATGCTCCAGTGGGCCTCGGAGACTCTGACTGCACGGAAAATTATCCAGCTGCCATCACAGCTCTGCCCAAGGGGGGATTCAGCATTGTTTTGCAAAGTGACACAGCTAGACACTGCTTATTTGCTATATTCCTAGAATAACCAAAGCGAAACTAACCTGAATATAAATATTTTTTAAAGAAAACTCTAGTTGACACACATTGGTATTTTTTCACATAAATTATTTCCATACATTGTGGGGAGGTTCTTTTTATGAGCATTTAAATGGGAGCTTTTCATTACAATATAATCACTTGACTGCAGGAAATCCCTTGGGCATAACTGAGAGCTGGGATCCACACTGCATCTATAGATAGAGAAGCCATCAAGGAAATTTTAAAGAAGAATCTCAAGTCTTGTAATCCATAATAATATTATTAATTCATTCAGCATGCAAATATTATTCTACCCCACATTCAGCAAACTTCTCCAGCTCCACACCATGAGTTCAGAAATCACTGGTAAGTGTAGCTTCACAACAGTGTAAATAATGTTGGAGTCACACATACCACCTCTTACCTTGGGAAGCTCAAGGCCATTAAAACAGGAGTTTCAAAGGGCATTTTTAGTGTGATTGATCTTACCAATCCATAAGTGCTTTATCAAATATTACCATGGGAAATGAATTCTGAGCTCATTACTACTTATTTTCTGAATATTGAGTAAACCAGTAAATTCAGATTAGGTCACATTTTACCAAATTATAATGTGCCTGCTCCAGGAAACATTTTTTTGTCCCGTCCAGTAACTATTTCAGCCATATCCTACAAAATCACAAAGATATTATGAGGATAAATTCTGAAGGAGTTTACAAGCCTGCGAAGAACCAAGTTCTCCATTCAGGTCGTTTTTGCTCTTTCATTCATATTCACTCCAGACTCTTGCTCAGCAAAACATAATTTAGTTTCCTGGAAAAAGCAGTGATTCTTGTTCCATTATTCCCCATAAAACTATGTAAGATGTGCAACACAACAAAGTATGAAAAACAAAGGAAGCTCAGGTAACTGTGCTCCACCAAGAGAGATGCTGGTTGGAAAAGCAATGTTGGGTTTTGCTGCAAATACCAAATGATAAAACTATGTATGTTAATAATTTATTTGCAAATCATTCCTGCTTGATGTTACAATTCCATTTCCATATAAGAAATTATTATGTTTCTTTCCTCTGAGAATAGTTTTATCTTCAAAAATATCCTCTTCACTGTATTTTAACTTTCTTCCCTTGGCTCAGAAACATGAAAAGCAATGGGTAGGGTCTTGGATCTAAACATATGCTTGTATTTGACATAAGCCTTCAAAGTTCTTCTGTTATGGATGCTTTCTCTCAAGTGAAAACTTCCAAGTTTGACAAGACATACTTCAGAGAGATTCTCTCCTAAAATAATTTTTTCCAAGCAAAACAATTAAAAGTAAGATGTCAGCTTAGAGTGGGGATTCCTATTATGGGATCTAATTGAAAATTAAAACCCAGCAGAGTCTTCATGATTCCAAGGCTATGCTGATTGCCATCCGAGGCTGGAAATGTTTTTCCCCTAATGCACAAGTGATGAAGTGCACGTAATGCTTAGAGGAAAGTTACCTTATCTGCAGTATCAGATATAGATTACTGCTGGAGTCACTGCGCCACACTAGTTGGATCCATACGCCCTGTTCCAAGATGAGGAATTAAGTTTCCCTGATGTCATAAGTTGAAAGGATAATGCAATTAATGTCTCCTTTGAAGTTCACATTGACCAGGTAACCACTAGAATGAGTTGGCAAAACTTTACTGAAGTCACCGAAGTGAACACATCTCATCCAGGCTGAGACTTTGGCTCTGGCATTGTGCAAATGCTGAGGGATAATTAAAATGCTGAGACCCCATGGGATGTTTCTAAATCAGTGTTTGTTCTGTCATGCAAATACAGAGACCCTGCACTTCTGTCTGGCACTCCCCAGATGGGCCAGGGGGGTGTCAGAATTGCTGCATGTTCCCTGGAGAGTCAGCTCTCTCATGTACAGGAGCTATTAGACCACCCTCTGAAGGACTGATGGACATTTGCACATCCCAGACAAGTGGCAGAGTCTCCTTTTCCTTCCCCAGTGCTCCTCCTGGGAGCCATCCCCCCCATAGGAAAGGAAGGCCAATCTGATGGATCAGATATTTGGGCAAGACTAGAAAAAGGGAGAGATCTGTTACACAATGTTCCATTTGCCACTCTAGAATACAGGACTGCACATGACTGCTCAAGTGCTAGCGAAGCTGCCTGCTCCGTGTAATGCAGAATCACCCTGAGAATCCTTTGCTGACAAGGTGCTGCTCACAGACTTGGAGGTTAGAATGGTTAAACAACACTGGGCCTGGATATGATCAAGTGTGAAGAGTTTTTCTGAAGATGAGACATTGAAAGTCGCTCCTTTGTGACTCTTCAGCTGGGATCATTTATAGTATCACACTACAATTGACATGTTTATGATTGCACCAATAATTCAAGGCTTCTTGAGGCATTTAAACACAAGAGGTAACTAAATGATTAATTTTAGAAAGAGAATGGAACAAAGCCAAGACTTCTATCTTCCTGAAAAAGAAAACAGCTTAAAATGAACATCTTGGCTACTTTACAAGACTAGGGAAATATTATAGACTGAAAGACTGTACAATTTCCAAAAGTGTTAAGATTCCTTGAAGATGAAAGTACAGTGATGAAAACAGAGCTTTTAGAATGCAACAGAATCTTAATTGCACTAAACCAGAAAGATAAAGGAGAATTGCATGAGTAGGGGAAACTTCCCACCATTGTCAATGCTTTATGGGGAGATATTTGGCAAGAACATTGAGAAAAACAAACTAATAAGTGAAGATCAGGTAGAGAACTCCAAAAACACTTAGAAGAATGGATGCTGAAAAGTTATGATTGGTATTATTAAACATGAGAAAGTAAGGAGTTCAATTATACATGCAAGAGAAGTCCAACTAATAAAAAACTTGATACGATCAGTCTGATAATTTAAGCTAAACCATCTATGGTAGTAGTGAAGATTAGCTAAGTATTTATATAGATATAAACCCATATTGATCTACAAGGTAACAATGTGCATCTCAAAAGGTTATTTCATACTCTCAGGATGTCCAAATATCCAGAAATTCTTTTGAAGCAACAATTTTGCACCTTCTTACCCCAAAGAACATGCACGTGAAACTCTCCTTGCAATGCCATAAAACCCATGATGTCGTGTGTGCCTTTGTGGGAAGAATTAATGCCTTTAGCTGTTAGAACAAACAGCACTTCTTTTCCTCTCCTGCCAGCTTTAGCTATAGCTAGGCTGTTTTACCTTCTGTCTTTGAAGACTCCTTCTATATTATTTTGGGGAATAATGGCAGCACCATGAGAATTCTGTTCAGGTTTGAATCAACACCTCTTTCTGTCACTATCCAGGGAGCAATTAAGGAAAGTCCCCCGATTCGAGTGAAGAGAAAAGTTCTTACCTTCTGTTGGTGATGTCTTCAGATGTCTGCAGAGCCCCTCTGTTTCCCCATATGTCTCTTTAATTTTTACTACTGCTTCTGTCCCTCGGAGTTCCATGAGGGAGCGCAGTTCTTGCAGTGTGCACCCAAACTCTCCTGCATGGTTGGCCTCATTTCTTTGGTTCTTGGAATAAAAATCGCTATTTGTCATGTCACCCATTGTGGCTGGTTGTATTGCTCCACTTGTTGTAGTCGATACAATCTTAAAACTGTTTTAAAAATTGAAGGAAAGGAATCTTGAATTCCACTCTGAGAAATTAAAAAGAATCCAGCGTGTGTCCGGCGAGCAAGGTGGAGAATGCCTCTGGCGTGCAAGGTGTCCCTGACTGCCTGGTGGTCCGCAGGATGGCTGCTCTCAAGGCTGCAGACCAGCTCCACTCCATTCACCACTTCCCATTATGTTGCACCCAAGCTGTAGAATCTACATGGTCATTTCTTCCTCTGGACCTTTGGGAACAAGCAGAAAGGACTCATTACAGGTGTGTGCGACAGCGCTTTACAAAGGGGGTTTCAAATGTGTTCTCTCATGGCAGGTTGAGTCGGCACCTCAGAGAAGCTGTGCAAAACCACGAGGAGATGTCCCGTGGGATGCTACAGCACCCACAGCAGGGGTAACACCAGCTCTGCCTTAGATAAACCTCTCGACAGCTGGAGCACCAATGGCAACGCTGCTTGCTTTAATCAAGTCCCAAGAGCACCCGTTAAATGAGATGACTCATGAATATTAATATGTAAGCGATTAGTCCGGCGTGCAGGATGCACCCTCAGTACGTGCTCTGCTTCGTAAGCCACACCAGGCTGTGCTCTGACCAGAACACAACTCTGATAAAGGCTGGCAGGCACCACAAATGGGTTCAACACGGCTAATTCTCATAAAGGGTTAAAGCAAAACTGGCTTTCAGCGCAAGGAGAGTGAAACCAGTGGAAAAAAAACTAGAGCCACCATTGCAAATGCAGAACACATTTAAATACACTCCATCTTGCAGCCTTGCCTTCTGTGCAAGTGAGCACAGCCCAGCCAAGGGAAAACACTGAGGTAGCTTTGAGGGTTTGAACAGCCACAGCTCCTCACCCACCGGGTGCTGTCCCCAGCACTGCCCTGAGCCCAGGCACCAGCACACACACAGTGGTTCTGGTGCTGGGGTCCTTCTTTTTAATTTTCTCCTTTCCCCCCACCCCCCCCCACGTGCAGTGTCGAACAAGTCCCATTTGGACCATCTGGGAGACAGTTGATTACTTGCTAAAACCAGCCTTTAAAACCTGTTCCCCCTTACCATATTCTAATGAAGTTGGTTTTAAACACTGCTGAAACCAGCTATTATATTTGGCACGCAGAGTTTTAAAAGAGATTAAAGGTTTCTTTTTTGCCTCAAGCGGGTTAGTGAGAGTGCACTGTCTAATCTATAGGTCTCGGAACAGTTTTCGTAATAAAAAAGATCTTTCAAAGGGCACACCAGCAGCCTAATGACTGACCAACCTGTCACAGCAAAGGGCATATGTTGAACTTTCTAGGCACAGTGGAAACGAGTACCCTGATAAAGCACATAAAGAGGATCCCGATGCGTTTGAAGTCCCAGTTTTATATTTGTGCGACAATTTTAATCTCCCACCCACGTACAGTTGACATAACACGTAGGCTTGGTATTTCCACTATCTGGCTCTGCTGCATTGCTCTGCACAAGACAAAAAGCAGGTCCCCTGCACGCACTAATGGCCCTGCCCACGGTGGCACTGCCTAACACACCTTGCTCAATTAGTCAAACTGAACCTCTGCCAGCCCTCTCATTTACAGCCATAAAGCTCAACATTCCTTTGATTTCCACGGAGAGGGGAGGGAAAAGAAAGTACCAGCTTCACTATGATATTAAAGAACATGATTAAAATTGCAGCCAACTGCTACACATTTCTTCTACCCATCCTATTTATTGATACGTATTCTAGTGCTAAGAACTTCTGCCACCCTACATTTCACATACTGGTTTTCACATTCACAAGAATTTCAGCAGAAAACATGGCTTACAGAGGACAAACAAAGAGAAAGTAGAAGTAGTAATTAAAAAAGCCCTTTGTGTGCCAAGCAATAGGCAAGGAGGAGGTTTTGTGCCCTGTCCATCGTGCTGGGCAGAGCCCACAGCCTCAGTTCATCCCTAGGGAATTCCCGATGGATGGCAAGCAGAAAAGACCTGAGTCACACTGTTGCTTTGGCTGTTTGTAAACAGGGCGGGTCAGTGTTCTAAGCAGCAATAGCATCAGCCTGCAGCGTTATTGTGAAAAAATTGCAGGACACGAATGTCACAGATGCCCAGTCAAACAGACTCCATCCCAAGAGGCATCGAATTTCCACGACCTCTGCTGCTGCTGAGCTCCTCCTTCCTCATAGCAGCACTCTGGACTCTTCCTGCTGCCATCTGTGATCAGCTGGAGCTGACAGTCACATCAAGATGCAGAATGAGAAATAGATGGTTATTCCTATTGATGCCTCACCAACAGCTGAAATAACAGACTACTATTTACTTCCAGTGGCAACAACAACAAAAAAATTATTCCTAAGGAAAATACAGTTTCAGATTTTGAAAACTGGGCGTCTCAAACAGCATGATGGTGAGGAAAAAATAAATAAACCAGCAAAACCCCACACTATTCACCTAACAGAGAATTTATATGGTCCTGCTAGTCCGGTGAGCTTTTTAAACATCCCTCTAATAAAAAAAAAAAAAGTTCTTAAACTGTTCCATAACACCAAAGAGAAAATAAAACTATTATTATTTTCTAAGGGAAACCATCTACATGATGCGAAGGGTACTAAACACAGCATCAAAGACTTGTCCTACATGATTTTTCTGTGGGATGTGTCCACCCCTCTCAATCAAAGCATCTCTTTAGGCTCACTTTGCCATCACTATAAATGAATATATTTGCTTCTATTCTTAGAAATTCTCTGTCATTTGTCAGCCACAGCGAGACAGTGCTGTTGCTTTTTAGCATGAGTCACTTGCCTGCTTAATTTTTAATCTCACCTTCAGTTAAATATTAATCAATAAACAACAAATATGGAGTTTACACTTCCTTCAGTGCTTTAAAAACAAATCCCTCGGAGCCTGTGCCGTTCGTGACTCACCTAATGCTTTGCCATCAGGGAAACACCACCTCACATTTCTCAAAGGCAGATGGTTAAAACACAGCGAGTGCAGAGTGGGACTGACATTATTCCCTGATAATGCATCTCCCTTATCCCAGGGAACAAGATATGCCAGCTCCATCCGAGCCCTGAACCTCCCTGAGGAAGAGCCCAGGCACCCTGCCAGGGCGTGTGCTGCATTAGCACCGCTGGCACAGGACCACTCGCTCCTCCGGAGCTGGGAATGGTCCTCCAGCAAAATAGAATAGAAAATAGGAATAGAAAAGCTGTGGCTGGAATATGGCAACATTCCCATCGGAGGGCTTTGCTTCTCCAAAATATATCCAGTTGCCACAAATGGGTGAAACGTAAAAGTCATCCACAAGAAATCCAAGTACTGCACGAGGGTGTGTGTGTGGGTGTTTTGCTTGGTGTTTTTTGGGTGGGTGGGGTTGAGGAAGTGATTATTGTACAAAACATACTCACAATGCTGATATTTTCAAGGTAAATACAGTATAGGTGAAACACCAAGCGATCCTAATGTTAAAAATACAGGTGATATGGATACAATTTTCCATCAAATTGAACAACCAACATGATCTTACATCCCAATGACCTAATAAATAAAGTGAACTGAATTCCATGCTCTGAGTGCTGCTGTCCCTGGTCACAGCACCAGCCTGCCAGCACTTCACATGAGTGCCTGAATCCCCCTGCTATGGTCTGAGCTGCCTGGGAATAACACCTCTGGAAGTCCAAGGGAACACGGCCAGCTAACCACATGCGTCAGCAGCAGAAGGAGCATTGCCCTGAGTGGGAAGTCACCAAGAAGGCTCAAGAACTTCCTTTTTAGATGTGCCCTGAGTTCCTTTGAGTTCTCCAGGCTAAAACTATTCAACATCTTTAGCCCAAGATTCGTTGAATCTCTTTCCATCCCACGACTACCACATGTGGTGGGGACTTCAATGGGTTTAAAGAGCCACCACACCCAAATCCTGAGGGCACAGCTTTTCACACCGTTCTAGCACAGGATCATTTCCTACTCCATGAGGTACATTTGGTCTCACCATTCCCTATGAGAACAACTTATATGGAAAACAGTCCTCCTTAGACACGCTCAGCAAAAGAGAAATAAAAACTCCTCTAAGTGAGAATCTCATCTCACCCACAAAGTTAGTCTGTTCTCCCAGACAAGAGCAGTCACTTTTAACCAAGATTGTTTCTTACCAATGCTTCTGAAATAAGCTTGAGAAAGGTGCAGTTTGAAGACAACAATATGCTGTGGGCCCAGAGACAAAACAGGAGCCCACCTAGAGTCTCTTGGGGTGGCAAAAGACTTCGCAATCCAAAACTACTGAGAAAAACACTATCCTTATTTTCCTCATTAAGAAGTCAATATATAAATCTTCACCTTGGTCTGGGATTTTGTCAATGACAAAATGCACTATAAACTCAGACTGTTTGCTGTTTGGCTGTTGGTTTGGTCTTTTTCCAGAGTGGCTGTGTCTGGAGGAACAGCCCTCCATTCCTGTAGAGCCCAAGTCAAATATTTTTCATCTTCTAGCTGCTTAGAGGAAATGTATGCCAATTAAAACAGAAGCAATTTGGATGAGCTAACTGCAGGCCTGCTGGGAAAACTATTCTTTGATTTCCCTAATCAGGAAAAGTCTCATCTTGGAAGCTTGTAAATATTTTCACAGTGTGTTAGAATGTAGATATCATCACCATGTATTCTGACATCTGATTTCATTTGGACTTCTACTGGCAGAAAAGTTAATAGCAATGTAATGAACCAGATTGCACCAGATCAGAATCATGAGACTTGCCTTTCACAGTCCTTAAAAGTCTGGACAAAAAATGGATTCACAGTGAGTAAAAAAAAAAGCAGGATACATTCATAATTTGACTGGTTTCTCTAAATTGTCATCTAAAAATCAGGCTAACTCTGATCCCAAAACCTGCTGGTGGAGGAATCGCCTGCATTACGGGATATAAAGGGTATCACTCTCAGCCAGGGCAGGGATTAACAAATCCCAGGTACGACCCACCCACTGTGCAGCTGGGAAGGTATCACATAGATCTGGTTCTCCCTGAGTTAAACACAGGGAACTAGCACTTCCCAGCCTTCTCCATGGAGCATTACTGTCCCACTTGGATTATTGCTGGGCTGTAGAGAAAATGTCAGCTGGTCCTTGGGATCTACAGAGAACCCCCAAGGAAGAGGGGGAAACAGCAGTGAAGTGTCACATTTCAGTGACACAACCAGATTCATTTGTGTGCACTGCATCGGAGACACCATTCCTTGAACTAACAGGATTGGAAGCAGATTTAATGGAATTTTCCCTGGAGCCTGAGCAAAACCATTGGAGAGGGATTGTTCAGCCTGCAGTTCCTCTGACGCAAGGTGCTGGTAGCAGCAGGGTGGCAGCACATGGCAGAGGATGAAAACTCCCAGCAGACTCCACAAGGTGAAAAGAGCTGAGGAAGAAAAGCACAGCCAGCTCCGGAGAAGTGCAAAATAAACCAAGTGTGGCCCAGCTGGAGCACCTGTGACAATTCCTTATTCTTTTCATGTCAAAGGCAAAATGTCCATCCATTTGTGAAGATAATCTTCACGGGCCAGAATGAGAGTGGATTCTATATCCAGTGGCCAGTGAATTTAATCAAATGCATCCAACAATGCTCAAACTCATACTCTCAAAAAAACCCACTGGCTTTGAACCTTAATTATCAGGAATGCACAAGATGCAGAAAGAACTAAAGAAAAACACCATTTGAATAAAAGCAGTTTGGCACCTTTATAAGTGTGAAATTTTTGTTTAATACCAAGTCCAGAGCAGATAAAGAAAGAGAAACTGAACTTTGTAGCCAAGTGTTGTCTGAAAATATTCCTGACTTCATCCCTACATTTCTTAATGAATTTCAAGTTGCTTTTAGTTAATCTGTACATAAAGAGGCTGTGGCTGCCCCATGCCTGGAAGTGTCCAGGGCTGGGGTGGATGGGGCTTGGAGCAACCTGGGCTAGTGGAAGGTGTCCCTGCCCATGGCAGGAAGTGGAATGGGATGGTCCCTTCCAACCAAAACCAGTCTGTAATTCTGAGATAATTCATTCATGATGTGCACACACAAATGAGACATTTGATGCTTCGCTCAGTTGTAGTTCTTAGACAAAAATATATTTCCACTGATAATAGGATGACATTAAGACAATTAAATCAAGGTATTATTTTAAAAAGATTACAAAATGAACGCATTAAAAGAAAATCTCTACCTACTGTAATCCCTTAACAACTGTCTCAGTCCTTCAGGTATGAGCCCATGCCTCCAGTCAGCTTGGACCTCTTGGACCAGTTTTGTTATCAGGTAGGACTACTAAAACGGATTCCATGCCACTGAATATTTGAAGGTAAAAAAGGCATAGTCACAAAATAAACCTTCATTAAAGGGGAACAAAATATCTTTAATTTCAGTCATACAATAAACCTATTTACTTAGGACTTCTACCAAACAGAATCAAACCCTTGCACAGATTCGATGAATTTTTTTCCCCCTCACTGTACTGGTAAACTGAGGGCAACTTAAAACAAGAGTTGTGAAATAAAAGCACCTCCAGTGCCTGCTGCACTGTACAGTAATGCAGTCTATAATCTGATACCAGATCTGCCTTCCACTGTTACTTGTGTAAATGGCTACAGCAAAGCCAAATGAACTACTGACAGGAACCAAAATACTATTAAAGGAATCAATTGAGTCCCATTAAATCAATGAAATTACTCTGTCAGTGACTTCTGGGGGACTGGATCAGGTCCTGCAGATGAAACCCTTCCTGTCCTCGCTCTGGGAATCCTGTCAGCAGATACACTGTGAGGAGGAACCAAACCACCTTTGGGATCACGGACTGCTGGGCACTATTCCGAGTTCTGGAATGTTCCAGCTCAGTCCAGGACCGCCTCAACCCCTGCTGATGGCAGGAACCTGCACCCCCAGGGATGAGCCCTGCACAAACTCAGAGATGCCCACAGAGACACGATCTGCTGTGCAAAGAGACTTCTCCAATAAAGTCTAGGCCAGCCACAGCATTTAAGAGCTCTCTCATGTCTTGCTTGTGCTGACGTGAATTTATTTTGGTTTGCTTTCAGTGATAAAATGAAAGGTTATTTTTCATGAGCTATTTATTCTCCCAAGGCTCCCATTCCACACTGCAAAGCAGGTTTGGGGTTTCTTTTATTCCCTGCCTTCCTACACACCACATATTCCCGTTCTTGGGGTTGTACTTTTGGCACTGCACAAAGACCCATTCTGCATCCCTACAAGCTTTAGAAAATTCATGTTTTCATGTATAACTATATTGACTTCATAGAGTTATTCCAAGGAATGCCAACTGTTAACAATTCAATCAAAAAAAAAAAAAAAAACCCACACAGCAGGAAAAAAAAAGCTGAGGATATTCAGACCTCAGACATTGAGATATCATTAAATAAAGTGTATGGAGGAAAAAAAATGTAAATTAAATGCTCTAAAAGCAACAAGTGATCGGTGGATCAGCAGAAAACCCACTAAAGATGTACTGGAGGAATACTCCAGAGAAAGACGAAGTGCTCAGAGACAAGCTCATCGACATTATCTCCAAGACAACATTTTCAGAATTTCTTCTATTCGACTCTGATGCTTCCCTCCACCCCAAAAAAAAAAAAAACAAAACCATAATTATATTACATATATGTGTCTATATATCTACAGTTACATTATTATGTATGTTACAATACTGTATTATATATTATGCTATAGACCATTACAGTATCAAGCCAGGGGACAAGGATGAAAAACCCTGTACAAAAAGAGCCCAAAAATTCACCGGACTAACTCAGATATTTTCTGTCCTTTGCTTCAAAACTCACCAGACTAACTCAGATATTTTCTTTCCTTTGCTTCCTTAAAAGCAAATTACTGAAACACAAGCACTAAAATGATGGAGAGTTTTTCATTTGCCCTTTCTCTGCGCATTTTACATTCCACCAGAGTTCTGAAATCTAGAATTTGAGTTCCCACATGACTTTTACCATCAGCAGATTCCATCAGCCTGAAGCACACAATTTCAAGGGAGCTGGAGAAGCCTGTGCTTTTACAGTCTATGTGCCTAAGACCTGATTAGATCTCATTTTAATCAGCAAATTCTCCAGAATATCTCAGAAGAAATATGTTGTCCAGCTCCTTCTAACAAATAGACTCTTAGGCTTGACAGAGACTGATTAGTACTGCTGACAGTTCTGCTCCACCCCACCACAAATTTGGTTCCTAATTATTCCTTTTTTTAGTACATTACTAATCACTTCACTATAAAAATATTAGGTGACCACTTATAATTTTCATGCCTTACAATGACCCAAATATTTAACACTACAGGAAACTGCCGTTTCTCCTGATTAGTACATGTATGCCTTGACCACATTTTACCTTCCTTGCTCAGATTTTTCAATAGTATATTTTATAGAGACTTTTAATCCTAAAAACTGAGACTAATTAAAGAGATTTTATCTATTTCTGAACAGCCTTTTAATCGACAATTTCATTTCAGGATTCCTCTGCCACAGCACACCTGCCCTCCTGACTCTGCCTGGGGGCTGCATCAACCCGCTGCTGCTTTGGGAGTCCTTAAATGGCAGCTGCAATATTTATGTACCAGATAGAACACTGTCATACCAAGAGGCAAGAATTTTATTATTTTTTAAGCTGGACATAAAAGGAAGCTTTTTCCTGCCTTATTAGGAACATGAGGAACAAATCTGTCCTTCCAAGTAAAGACAGCAGAAAAGGTCTCATTAATGTAAAATATAATTTTGATGGTTTACTTTTACTAAAAAGTTGAGAGGTATAATGTTTTCCTACATACAGATCTACGGGATAACAGAGAGAATAAAAACCCAAGAAAATCCCTAACTGGTCAGCTGCAGCAAAATGCATTTTGTTGTGTCCTGTTCTGAACTTTGAGGGTAAAGCAACCAAACCAAACCTCGCTGGGTCAACAGGCATTTCTTCACATCAGCTCAAAGTTTTAGGATTAAATCAGGATAAAAACTGAACCTAAGGCAGTGAACAGGGGACACATGCCATGGTTCTGTGCCTGATGAAAGGTTAGGACTTCTTAGACAGGAAAGAGAACAGTTTAGATTGGAAGGGACCTTAAAGATAATCCCATTCCCACCTCCTGCCATCGGCAGGGACACCTCCCACCAGCCCACATTGCTTCAAGCCCTGTCCAGCCTGTCCTTGGACACTTCCAGGGGTCCAGGGGCAGCCACAAGTTCTCTGTCCAACCTGTGCCAAGGCCTGCCCACCTTTATTGTGAGGAATTTCTTCCTCGTGGCTAATCCCAACCTAAATGACACCCAGCTGCAAGAGCCTCAGCAGCCCATTATTTCACTGAGAACACCTGGGATGGCCCATTGCTTAGGCAGGAACCCAGGTGCTTGAAGAACTTTCTGGAAACGCCTGGCAACATGATTCATGGGCAAGATTAAATCCAAACTTTTTTTTTTTTTTAGAAAAGGCCTTTCCTATTTTAACATCTAATTCCACATTTCTTCAACATGGTCGGTGTTGACACATCTCTAAGAGAGAAGTTCAAAATTCTCCACAGCAACCCATTCAGGGAGGATAAAACAAACAAACAAACAAACAAACAAAATCTGTCCTTTTTCTGCTGTTTTCTGTGTTCTTCTGTCAGCATCTATCACAGAAATCAACTGACCATTAGCAGTGACAAGGACTGGCCGGCTACTCTTGGCCATGTCATTCTATAGAAGAAGTCAAGAAAATCAGACCTTTAGCAAGGAGACAGGAGACCACAGCACAGCCACACTAGAATGGAATCAGACTGCTGTAATTTAGCCAACAATGCTTTAATTTCAGTATTAAATACACAATAATGTCATTTGTCTAAGAGAAGCGTCAAGACTGAAAGCAGAGAAATCCATTTTTCCAGGAATTACTTATATTTTTTCAGGGAAATACGACTGCTGAGCAAATGAAATGCTGGAGCATGATACAGACCTCCACAAGAAACAGCTGGTCCAGACAGAAAGAGACCAAACACAAAAATCCCACCCCCAAACAAACTAAACCAACTTGCATTCCAACCTAAATTTGCAGCCCCGTCTTCTGCCACCTTGGTTTCACTGTCAGAACCATTTTATTATACTGTTAAATAAAGATAGAAAGCCATGAAACTAATACTGAAGCTTTTAATGCAGCACCACTGGTTGTTAATGAGATTCAGAAAATCCAGCTTCCACGCAAAATAACTGTAAGCAGAATCATAAAACAGGAAGAACACGAACTATGAAAGCAAATTGTCTGGTTGTTAAAAAAAATCCAACCAATATATCATTATTTAATGGACTTCATAAGAATATAGAAATATATACAGGTAGAATTGAGAAACATTTTTTTGTGCACCATTCCCATAATGGCTGTAAGCAAACTGCACGCTTCAATTTACTTTTCTGAGCATGTATGTATTCACATACACACATTGTCTTTTAGTTAAGAGTAAAAAGAATTTTTGGATATTTTTATTTCTTAAAATGGACAACACTTTTACAAAAGGTCAAGTTTTTTGTTCTTGGGAGAGGAGGTAGTTCTTTAAAATTAGAGTAAAGAGACCAAATTATAATTAACAACTGTGTTGGAATATCTAAGACAGATTTTTGTAGCCACCTGCTTAGTTCATGGCAAGGGACTACTTTAGTTAGCTAAGAGTATAAAACCAAGCCTATCCATGCCTATACATTGCCTGCACATACTCCTACATTTCTCAGAATTCCAAAGGAGCACGTGAAATGATAACAAATTCAAAATCAAACTTTAATAGGTTATAAATTACTAAAAAGGAAACTATCAGTAGTTGAAAACCACCAGTTCAGACATTCAAGTTCCTATAAAACTTGCCATCTGTTTGAATTTATTTTATGCCACAGAACTTTCAGTGCCTCATTATGCAAACACCTGAGGTAAAGAAAAATAACTCAACTTGTTTTCCATAAGATGTGGCAAAGTTAATCTGGCAGAAGACTAAAGCTGTTTCTCTCCAAAAGCATGTGTTTTTTGCTCAAAAAAATCCACACAAATAACTTTTACAGTCACACCAAAATGCCCAGCTTTGTAAAATTTCACTTTAAAATGTAAAACTGCCCATCTTTGCCACTAAAGAGAGATCCAAACCTTAAGAGCTTTGAATTCCAGCTTCAAGCGGGTATGTCCCCGGCCACCAACTTGCACAGATCTTGCAGGTAACATAAAGTTACAACAATACATTGCAATTGAAATGATGATTTGGTTGGAGTTTCTTTGACATGGAGAAGAAGAGCCACCTTACCTGTCCCCCAGCCGAAAGCAAAGCCAAGGACCCCACCCATTCCCATCATTTGCATCACCTGCCCCCAAAACCACAGATGATTCGTGTTCTTTTTAATCAGGGGAGAAGGAAGGGAATCACTCATGTAGGATAAAAACATTTACCATCAAATTTTCAATCTATAAGAAAATCAAATCAAAGCCTATGCTCTCCACAGTGATTTATAACTCCAAACATCTTCACGGCACAGAAAGGGAGGCAGAGCTGCTGGGGAGGTGAGTCTGCGCCACGAAAATCCATGTGAAAGGATGAGAGAGGAAAAAGCATCCCCGCAGGACTCTGGTGTACAATAGAAGCTGTCAGACAAGGTCACTCTGGAGAAAGAGAGCAGTCAAAAAGGAGGTTTGAAATCTCAGTGGGCATTAGCTGAAAGACACACAGCAATGTTCTGCAGTGATTTTAAATAGGGCATTCACAAAGCATTAAAAGTCTATGTCTATCAGTCAAGCCCTATCAAAATAGCATTTTTTTCTGCTTGATGCTCCCTGCACAGATTATTCTCAGACGGAGAGAATCAAGAAACTGCTTTGGAACAGACATGAAAAACCAAAATTATAGAAATAATAGACAGGCCCTGCATAAATCTCAGCCACAAACACAACGACGCTCCCACCTGCCAAAAGCATCTGAGGATGATTAGAAACATTTGCCAGCCCTGCAAGGGGAATAAAGGAGGAGAGTGAATGGCATGGACCAGAGCTGACAGACTGAGGGCGCGTTGCAGAGGGCACTGGGCACCCGTGGATTGTGGGTTCCTCTCCCTGGCACCAGCCCACGCCACCTGGCCCACGAGAAGACACACATATGTGGACCGAACTGGCACGTCACTGCTGAAAACTGCCTCCTTAAACACAAAAATTAATCAGGAAGAATAAAAATGAGTTTTGGAACAGAAATTTCTGAAGCAAACTGTTCTTTATGTTCAGCTCTAGGGAAAGCATCAATTTTAGCAAGTGGTTTTGAAAAGGAAAATAAAAAACCCACTCTCCCCTCAAAAATGTGTATGGTACAGACACTACTCTCTTTCTGCTTCACAGAAGCAACATTTGGAAAACTACTTAACCTTTCTATTTTTATCTGGGTGCATTCAAATTACCAATAATGTACAACATGCTGTAACAAAACCACTGACGTAGGGTATAATTTTCCCTCAAGCACATTATCCTAGCTGGTGGCTCAGAAAAATAAGCTGATAAAACAGCAGCAGACATCAATTGATGGATAAAAAGCCATCACAGCTATGTAGAATGTTGCTGCCCAACCTTAAAATCATACAATTAGCCAAAAAATATAAGCACTAGGACAGGACATAAAAACAACCATGCATTAGCTATGGGGGTCATCCCAAAAATCCTCCTACAAACATTTTTAAATAGACCGTCAGGTTATCGCCTCATAATTTAGCTATTAACACACAGATTTATTTTAAAGCCATCACCGTTCTTGGTACTTCTATTAAATATCTCCTTCCCTGTCAAGTTCAATCGGGATCTCATCCTAACCATGATGAGCTTTTAATTTTCTGTGCTATTAATAGCAACTTAAAATGTTCTCTTTTCAAGCTATAAAGCTGTAACTTTCTTTAGGAGCTGCAAGGGGGAAGAGAGATTAATCTTTCTGCTCTGCATCTCTGAAACTGCATTAGCTATCTGCATATATGGGCAAAAAAAATCCCCAGAGAAGGAGTGAGAGACAGGAATTTTCCCTAAGAATACCTTAACTATAACTCCCTATATGGATTTAGCATGGTTGCAGCACAGTAATAAGGAATTATGAAAATACAGGAAATAAATACTCTAAGAATTGCCATGAAGGTTCTGAATCATTCTCAGTGACTCTCTTGCCCGTCATCAGTAGATAATAGATTAATGAATGACATAATTAGCTGCAGGATACAGACTCCTGTCCGGCAAAGCCCTTCAGCAGATACTCAGATTTCAGCCCAGTTGGGGTCCTCATTAATTCCCCAGCAAATGAAGAAAGATGGAAAGCTAGAGTTGAGTATCACGGCACTCTGTGCCCATCTAACACGTGGATCAGATGGTTCCAGATGCTGTTCTTCTGCTGCCTCCTTCAGTCAAGGGCAGCAGGAAAAGGCACAAAGTCATTCCCAAGCCTATCCAAAGCCCGCTCACTTCTAGCATGGTGCTGCTGCAGAAATTTCTAGCATGAGCAGGAATTTCCATCAGCAGTACCAAGTGCGAGGCTGCCACTGGAACCAGAGAGGCCCAACAGCTGCAGGAAAGCCCCAAGTCAGTCATTTCACTTTGCTCTCCACTCGCAGCAATGCCAGACAGGCACGAGACTGTTGTGCAGTCACTGCTACAGGGACCAGCCTTCGGGCTTTCCCACCCCTCTCCTGGCCTTTCTCTCTTTCCAGTTTGCACGACGCCTGTTTCCAGTGTGATGATGGGAAGGCTGGAGCGCCTCTCCTATGGAGGTGGGCTGAGGGTTGTCCAGCCCAGCATAGAGAGGACTCTGGGGAGACCTCAGAGCCCCTTCCAGTGCCTAAAGGGGCTCCAAGAGAGCTGGAGAGGGACTTGGGACAAGGGATGGAGGGAGAGCACAAGGGGCAATGGCTTAAGCAGAAGGAGGGTAGATTTAGGATAGAAATTAGGAAGAAATTGTTCCCTTTGAGGGTGGGCAGACCCTGGCACAGGGTGCCCAGAGAAGCTGTGGCTGTCCCTGGATCCCTGGAAATATCCAACACTGGGCTGGACAGGGCTTGAAGCAACCTGGGCTAGTGGAAGATGTCCCTGCCCTTGGCAGGGGAGGGACTGGATGGGCTTTAAGGTTCCTTCCAACCCAACCCATTCTGCAATTCCTGATTCTATGACACTGGTACACAGCCAAGGCAATGGGTTGCTTTGAGATGTATTTTCTGTGATTGTTGAAAGGCTTGTGACCTTTCTTTTAGGATATGGGCCCTGCTACAGCTATTCAAGCCTATCTTTATCTAAAGATTGGAACACTGAAGTGTGTTTTAATGAGGGATAAACTGAGACCATCTGGATGTCTCAGCTGCTACAGAGCATGATTGTTTGCTGATTTTAACCATGTCTCTTGCAGAGAACATAGACCTGTGTTGCACAAAGTGCACTAGCTCAGCTTGATTTCTCCTTGTAATCAAATGTGTTGATCTAAAATCTATTTCCAGCAAATTACTTGCCTGTTTTGGGAACAGCTCCCTCCTCATCTCCACCCCGGTGATGGGGATAAGCAGAGACAATTGAGTTGAAAAGGTACTTTTGCATGAGGCTGACAGTTGGCATTCTCAGGGAAATCTTCCATTTTGGAGTATGACCACCATTTACTCACAAACTACATACCAGATGCAACTTTCTGGATGTTGTATTAAGAAGCTGGAATTCTCTTTTCTTTCTTTCTTGGGTTTTTTTTTTTTTTGGGGGGGGAGTGGGGGGGGGGGTTT
>VWZG01001526.1:320178-410371 GCA_013396735.1 Grallaria varia
GGGGGAGTGGGGGGGAGGGTTTGTTTGTTTGTTTGTTTTTGTTATGGAGTTTTAGGGGTTTTATTTGTTGGGGGGGGTTTCTCTTTACATACATTTGCTGTAAAAAAATCAGGTAAATAATTTTGTCTCTTTTGAATGGCGTTAGCACTGGGTCAGTTTGCTGTTCTTTATGCACATATTTCAATGGTAAATTGTACTGAGTGTTGGATAACTATATTGTTATTGAATTTCAGTATATAATTCATTGACCCTGTATATATATATACATGTATATGTATATATATTCTGCAAGATAAACAGCGAGTCGATTTGGGGAGGGAAAGTAACAAACTACATTTTTAATTTTCTCTTTGGGGAGTCAATTCCTCTATAAGTGACCAACAAGGGCACAAAAAGAGCAGCAAAAGCCTCTTCCCACAGCTCCACAGTGCTGCCTTTCCCTCACTGCTGGATAAGCATCTTAGTTTTCCATTGCTCACTCAAACTGCAGCATTTGTCTGCAATTACCCAGCAATTTTAGCGGAGCACAAATCCATGCTGTGACCAAAGGGGACTCTGCACTGTGCCTGCTGCTCCTCTCAGCCAGCACTACAAGTATCCTCCTGCACTCCCCTGTGCCAGCTGAGCTCCTTCTGCACACCATGACCTGTGGTTTGGTCTTCAAGCTGAAACTCTTCTACTTTGTCAGGAAAAAAAACCCCAAAGTCACTGTAGAATGAACGGCCAGCAAAAGAAACTGAAAATAATTCTGCACACTAATTATTATAATATTCTCTAGATAGCTGAGACTTCTGCTCAATTCTCAAATTAAATAAAATGAATAGGGGATTGAACCCAAATTTCCCATGTTGCCACAGGTTTTTCCAGATCAGAAGACCAGAGGCATTAACGCTTTGTGAAACACTGTAGATTCTAAAATCCACAGCAAACTTCACAACTACTTTAGAAGAGCCCAAAGTATGGAGATGAAGGGAGAGTGACTCTGTGTGATGACCTTCACCAAAACAAATTAGACAACATGCCCTGTTGACAACTTGAGACTGAAGTATTCTATTTGAATTAGTTTAAGTGCTGTTAACTATGCGTTCACTAGAAATGACACCTTGAAATTCAGATTCCAAGCAGAACTGGAAATTAAAAGAGTAAAAGCAACAACTGTTCTTGCAAGAACTACTCTGGGGGCACTGAGATCTTACGAAATTTTCCTCTCAAAAAGTGACACAACACAATGTTTTGGCTTTTAACTGCAAAGTGATTATCAGAAAATGTGGGGTTTTCCTAACAGAGTATCAATAAATGCCTGAAAGGAAATTTTTTAAGAAGTTTTTTAAGAATTTTTAGATGTTTGGAAGAAAAACCTTCCAAAATACCAAGATAGGCTGATTACTCCCACTTACTAAGCTACATCTAGTACCATAGTACATTGTTTTATGGATTTGTTGGGCTCTACGTTATTTCAGGAGAAAACACTGCTACAGAAAGATCAGTTTGTTACTACAATACTTTGATTGCCAGTTCTAAACCAAAATGTTTTTTATTAGGACTGAATTCTTCATGTCACAACCAAGCTTTTGAAATTCGCCCATCGCCATTGACCATCACAGATCAACTAGAAAGCCACATCTGATACCAGGTCAATAAATACGTCACAAGTAAAGGATTCCAAAATAATTGTATTATGTCATTATGGATGTGGATACATCTACAAACGAACCAGTAACATTAAACCTCTTTCTCTACAAGTGGAAGCAGTAACAAGGAATGACCAAATTCTCCAAAGATCCACGCTAGTGCTGAACATGTCTAAAATAGCTAAACTTATTAATCATAATATTATTAACCATATCTGTGGCATGGTGTGTACAATACAGACTGATTTAAGACAAACAAGTCTTAAACATTAGGATTTTCATTATTAATGTGTTTGTTTCAAACCCCCTGCATTGATTTAATACCTGAAATCGCAAGTAAACAAAAAAATGTAATCCAGTTGTTTCCAAGGTTTTCATACTAATCAACCCTTACATATTTTCTAGACAAGCAGGTTCATACCTCCTGGCGATAGATTCCGTTTTCTTAGTTATGTTTTGTGGACCCAACTGAAATAATTCAGATATCAGAGACTTAAAAGTACTGCATTTCTGATACGCAATATCTGAATCTGGTTTTTTTAATCAGCAGTCTTACAGAGAGAGCATCCCTCACCACAATCTCCAGAAAAATGAAAGGAAATTGTCGATTTACCAATCGCAACCTTTGCATGATTGAATACAACCCCCAAAAAAACACAAGATTGTCTCAGAAAATTAATCAGAACTGATCAAAACATAACGCACATCTCTGATTTGCTGGCACCCGACCCATGTGCTATCATAAACTGTGTATTTACCCACTCCTGAATTCAGCAACTCAGGCAGGTTGGGGATTAACAAGATCCCACCTCTTGCTCCAGCCTACTTCAACCTCATGCTCTCTGTGTAAATCAGTGCAAAGTTTTTCTAGGTGAGCGTATTAAATAAAGACAATTTTATTCACATATGTCCCTGTTTATTGTTTTGCCACCTTTGAAAATGAACAGAAAATGCTTCCTCAATTGTGCTCCTTAATAATCTTATGTTTATCTTGCTTTTTGTCACTTCTTGCAAGAAAAAAACTTACCGGAGTTGTAGCACAACCATTTTAAAGAGTACTTATATTCCACTGTCAAAAAATTGTTTGGAGCACTTGGGAGCCTGCACCTGTGGAAATACAGTGAGTAGAACAGACCCTTTGCCATTTCTGCAACAGCAAACCGAGTGACCTTCAGGAAAATGTACAAATAGGAGAAATGCATACCTATCATCTAGGCTTATTTAACCATTTCTCCAAGCTGCAGTTCCCCAGTGCCACCCTGGGACTGCCCAAAAGCGCGTACACCTCATTTTCCCAGCCTGAAAAACACCCTTGTGGCCCTCTGCGCGCTCACGCTCTTCATTTCCATGGCAGGCAGAAGGCGGTGGCACAGGAAGAGCCGCGTGTGCTCCGGTTCAGCTGCCTCTCTGCCTGACCTGAGCTGCCACTCGCAGGCACGCAGCAACAGCAGCTTATTTGCTGAATCTGTTTACCACGCTGTCACTCAAGACACAGCACGAGGTTTAAATAGGCGACAGTCAGATGGATGGGAGTTGGGAGCAGACAGGAAGTCGCACTGCAATCGCACTGCGCTTATTATTCTCTTATGATTAAAACGTCCCCAGGATAGTATCAGTATAAAGACACAGCCGAAGCAGGTACACAGAAAGCCAGAGGACCAAGAAATGGGAGCGTTTCCTCTTTGGAACAGCTCACTGGTTGGAGAGGGGAAAACGTGAACAACATGAAGATAAGTTGCCATTTTAATTGCATGAGAAAGACTGGTGGATTTGTCACTGCCCATGATAGAGTTGTTCCCCAGAGTCACATCCGAAGCTATATTGCCATTTAGAAAGGCATTTCATGCACCGCAGTGACATCTCAGCACACGGATACACAAAGCCTCATAAACAGTCTGTTCCCATTTACTCCAGCGGGAGATGCCTCTCTGCTGTTCCAGAACAGAGCAGAAAGACTGGCCAAACAAAACAAAAGAAAAGCAAATAAGGGGCAAATCGATGACTGAAAAGGAGCCCAAGTATTAGCAGCATCGAACTGACTAACAGAGCACACATTTCCTTGTGCTGGCATTGCTATTTGCAGAACAGGGCAAAACAGACAGGGAGCTTGCAGGTGGCATCCTCCTGCAGAGACCTGGAAACTGCTGGCACAGATGGCACCGGAGAAAGGGGAGTAACGTTGCTGGTCTATCCATTTGTTGGAGTCTTTCAGTAAGCTATTTAGTATCTCAGCACTATAAATCCCAGCATATTAGGTTCGAATAGGCAGCTCTCACAAGTTGACAGGAAAGTCTGAACAACAGCAACATGGAGAGTAAATTTTTAGTGGTGGCCAAGGGCTCCCCAGGGCCTGCACTACACGCAGTGTTTGCAGGGGTGGCCAGGTCTGAAAGGCAAATGCCCACCAAGAGGAGTGCTGTGCTGCAGATGGGACTGCACAGCCCCAGCAACCCCCAGCCAGCAACCATGAGCTTGGTGTTACAGTGGGTGCAGTGATTGCAGGGTCATCTGCCCCAGAAATGAGCGCTCCGACTCACGCTAAAACACACGGGCCACCAGTGGAACAACACACAGGAACTATTTCTGTATCTGTGCAGAGCTGATCTTTGCCTTTTCTCTAGCCTAGATTTTGATTTCCCTTAAGTGATCAGTGTTGGCCTAATTCTACTCCCATTTACATCAGTTGAAGCTTTACCATCAACTTCAAAGAAAATGGATTTAACCCAATATAGTTCATTTTGATAAATTGTACTTTAAGAGAGAAGGACCTCTACTTCTCCAGCGGAGGATAAGAGGATGTATTTTTACAACAGGCTTCCCAGCCAGATGACATTGCTGTGCCCTACATTCACATTTTGGTTTTCAGCAGCTCGGCAGTTTTGAAGGAACTCCTGCATCCCTCGCTGTCACTGTGTGCTAGCTCTGTTTGCAGAGCAACTGTGCTGCTCAGGAACTAGATTGCTTTTGGAAAAAAACACAGCAGAAGCCCTGCTGCAAGTTCACACCGAAAACATTCAGCACATACAGACCTGAAACAATCAGAGGCCTTTGGAAAGCTCCTAGCCACACAGAGGGAGCACTTTGAGCCCACAGGCTCAGATTAAATCTGGTCCAACCTGAAACCTGTACAGATACAGGGGCCTCAGCGCCGACTGCTTCAAGTTATTGATCTGCCTCTAATGCACCAAATGACTTGCTGATGGAGACACATTTCCAACTCTAGTTCTACTTCTTATCTCTATAATCTTTTTATTTCCCATGCCTTCCTAAATAATTCACTCGGCATTACTGATCTTCACAACCTCCTGTGTCCTATCCCCAGATTCTTATTTAAATTGCATAGACTTCCTTTTCGGATTCTAACCTCAGAGCTATGCCTCCCTCTGACAGGGAACTGACTCTAATTGTAAAAAATTCTCTCCCAGACACTTCAGACACGAGATCGTTTGTTTAGCAGTGCCTTAACCAGCAACTTCACATCAAGAAAACTTCCCTCTGTAAAGGAGGGTTCTGTAATATCACAGCTGATTCATTAGGCACAAGAACTATAGTCCACCTTGGGTACCTGCAAATCCACTCTCACAATACACCACTGAAAAGGAACACTATGGAAATAACCCTTCAAATAAGGGTCCAAATTCAAAATCCAAGCACTAATTAGCAGGAAGAGCAGCATTTTAGGCTTGTCAACTTTTACAGAGGGGTAGACCATTGCATAATGTACATTTGCAAACACTGATATAGCAATTAAAGGAGTTGTACTGAGTTTCTTCACATAAAGGGTGATCAAACACTGGAAGGGGCTGCCCAGGGAGGGGGCAGTGTTACCATCCTTGGAGGTGTTTAAAGAAAGGCTGGATGTGGTACTTAGTGCTCTGGTCTAGTGGTGTTCAGTCATCAGCTGGACTCAGTGGTCTCAGCGGTTTTCCCAAACTAAATGATTCTGTAATTCTGGGACTTGTTAAAAAATATCTCGCTCTGCCAGCAAGTTGCCTCTGTAAACAATGATTTAATTCTCTCCCACTCCCAGACAAGGAGAGGAGCCTCTTGACTGCCGGATCTCTTGCCTCAGAATGAACCAGCACTCTGCCCCTCTGAGCTGGGCTGGCTGATCTCCACCTCTGTTCCCCTGCCCATCCCATCCACTAAAGCCTCTGAAGGACGGAGGGAAATCTATCAGGCCCCAGAGTTATAGTGACACTTTCCTTAGCAATTTTCCTATTAACAAGGGAGGGAATAGTGGTCACACACTACTTTTTATCCTTGTGACCTTAAGCAGCCCACCCTGCTTTTTAGAAGTTCCACTTTCATGTTAATTGAGCATTAATTTTATCATAGTTTATTTTCCTCTTTATCCACAGCCTACACTCAGATATAGGCCATTCTCAAGATGATTATCAGGTGTAATGTTCACTATTTCATGGTGCATCCCTCATTAATCCCACCAGAGCATAACTCCCCTAATGGAAGGTGACATTTGCAGGAAAGGTGCTTTAACACAGAGACATTAATTAAGAACCACTGTAATAGCACCACAGCAGCAACTGTCAAACACCCGCACATGGACTCAAGCAGTCAAGATTAAGTTAACATTTTTTCCTTACTACCCTTTTATATCATTTCACACAGCAAATGTAAAACCCAGGTAGAAATTTGGGGCAGGTCACTTATCACTCCAAAAAAATGTCTGAAGGGGAAGAATTTGGGGACTGCATCTGTAACACTTTTTGAGTTCCCTACAAAGGACAAGGCTGTGCTGCTCTCACTCTTCTTTACCTGTTTCTGCAACCTCCGCTCTTACATGTATGAATTCGACTTGCCAATTAAAACACCAGAAATCCAAAAATTAATCATGTAAAAATGTGAAAAATGCAAAAAGCTGCCACACTGAAAGCATAAAACCCCATTATAAGAGCTAAGCACGAACTTCCATTTCAAATCCATGTTCCAAGAGGACCCCCTGACTCCATGGCACAACACTCACAGAGGTCCCATCAAACCACGAGTTGTACAGCACTCACAAAAACACAGGCTCAGACTTCCCTGCACTTATACTTTGAAAACTAACTTCAAATCAAACATCTCTCTTTTGGGCTTTTGGTGTGGGTTTTTTTTTGGTTTTTTTCTAATGTCTCTAACAAAACCATAGGGTGATTTAGATTAGAAAGGACCTTTGAAGGTCATATAGTCAGTGCCAACATCAAATGTGGAACTGCTTGCTCAGGGGTCGTGCCCAGCTGAGCTTTGAACATCCCCAAGGATGGAGATTCCCACCCTTGTCTGGGCCACTGTTCCCATGCTGGAACACCCTCCTGGTGAGAAAGTTATTTATATTTGACCAGAATTCCCCTTTCTGAAACTCATACCTATTAACTCCAATGCCTTTGATGAGAAGCTCAGAGACAAATCTGGGTTTTCTTCTTTTAAAACTCCACTGGATAACTGAAGAAAGGAATCAACCCACATTCACCTACGCCATCCCTTCTCCAGACTGGAGAACCTTCTCCTGGCATGCCATGTGCTCCTGTCTTGGTGGCCCCTCACTGCGCTTCCTCCCATCACCAGTGTCTGCACTGGGGAGACTGGTCACAACATTCCAGGTGCAATTTCACAAGTTTTAAACAGAGCAAGGAAGTTAAAAAGAGCAAAGATGACAATTATCAGAGATTTTAATAACCACTGTTTTGTGTGCCTCTGACATAGCAGTTCAGTTGCACCTGCCACTCCAAATTGCTTCCATTGCTTACACAATTTACACAGGACTGCTGAGAGCAAATGAAGATGTTGGGTGTAATCTGACAAACTCTTTTGGAATAGAATCTCATTTTCAGAAGCAAAAATAATGTTCACATTAGCACTGGAGAGGGGAAAAAGTGTTTGCATAAATGAAGCCTGTCCAAAAAACTAATCCTGGAATACATTTTCAGAAACACATTTGAACCTCAAGGTCAAATGCTGCAAATACAGATTAACTACATTTCTTATACATAGGATTAGCCACGTAAGAGAGGTTGTTTTAAAAACTTTTTTCCTTCAACCCACAACATATTGGAATTAAGGGACTTGAGTCCCATCAGTGAAGGAGTTTGAAACATTTACAAATCTCTATTCCCAAGGCTATCAAGATAGCCTTGCTAGAAAGAATTTTGATTGCCAGGGAATAAAATAATTGTTTACTAGCTTTAGCAGGTTGCATAATTCCCCAAAATACTCAAAACAATATTAACTTCTGCTGTATTGGAAGTTTTATAATATGCAAGATAATGCAAACCTAAAACTGAACATAACCATTCAGGAACAAAGTAAGATTATTAACCACCTCTACCCTCATTTCATAAATACAATTTAAAAAATGAGGTTTTGGTAAAGGCATCTACAGACAAGCAAAAGCAAATCAGAGCAGCATTCAAAGATTAATAATTCAATCAACTTTCTAAAGGCAGAAACTAATCCTGAATGGCTCTGCTGGGGGAAAGACCTCAGTATGCACTGGGCAGTGGATAGGAGACAAGTACAGTGGTGAAAAAATATAGGACCAAATTAATTAGTACTTGAGTGGGGCCACAATGTTAATAAAGAGAACTTGTATATGAAGACAGTTGTTGTGACTTTTAACCAGCATCAAATCAACACACATCTAGGAAAAGCAAGAGGAAGGCAGGTGGCAGCACAGAGAACAAGTGGTGGCATCTCCTAGACTGGGAAAGGATTTTAATTTAGCCCTTAAATGTCTTCCAGCACTGTCTCATGGGCAGCAGTGGGGCAGCAGTGGTGCAACTCCAGCACCCTTGGAGATGGGGTTTGTGGAAAAGGCACTCTTGTTATATCATGTGTCAGGAAAGACAAGTAAACAGGAAAACAAAGGAGTCAGAAAAGTGCCTAAAGAGAGCAGGAGATGCCCTTAAACATTTTCCAAATATCTGCCACCCAAGAGAGACGACAGGGCAAGACTAGAATTGATACAGACCTTCATCATGGAGTTCAGATGGAAGAAAAGCTCCTGACACTGCTCTGCAGCACAGTTTTCTCGTGCCATCCTGGGTTAGAAACAAACAGCCTCCCTTCTGCCCAGCTATTGCCAAACCTGGCTGTGCTGTCCAAATATGCCCAGCATTTACACCCTGCTAACCAAACACCTCTGGGCCTCCAGAGCCTCTCAGGTTCAGAGCAGTGCTCTTTTAAAGGCAAATCCAATTAAAGATGGATCCGGGCAACTTAAAGTCACCCAAAGTTTCAGCAATAAAGACTCAGCTTTCTAAGGCATTCCCAAACAAGTTTTCTGTTACAATGCATGTGGATTTTTCAACACATACAAATCCCATTAGCAGCAATGAGAACTGTAGGACTTAATCCACACAATGCGTTATCATTGAAGTGCTCCCTATTCAATAACTAAAGAAAAGGCAAATACTTTTCAGCTGATAAATAGCTTTAAAATAGTTCCACATATGCTTTTACTGCTGCACATCAGCTACAACACTTGAGCAAAATCATTCCTCCTTCTCAAATGAATCCTCGGCCCTTAGTGATCAGCCACTGTTAAGAACTGACACTTCCCTTGATCCCAAGAGTGCACCTTCCCCACAAAAACTATCATAATTCTTTGGGAGTTTCAGATCTTCACATGAGAAACCAGGCAATTACAGCTTCTTCATGTTCTATTTTGTGGTTCCAGCAGTTCTCCTAACCTTGAGAAAATTTTGCATCATTATTCTAATTACCAGAAGTGGGAGTACACGAAATCTTTCCAACAAAGAAGAGAAACTGAGCTGGCAGATGCATGAAATTTTATACTGCAAAATGACAGATGGGGAAGTAATGGAACACTAGAACTGTCACTTACCCAGGGAAGAGTCAGCTGCTGTAAATAAAAAACTACGTTCTCTGAAACTCATTCAGGTGTTGATAAACTGACACCAAGTATTGATATTATTACAAAATGAATCTACAGTCCTTAGAATTGTTTATTTTCAAAGTCAGTTGTCACTATAATACAAACACCATGTAATGTGCTTGTGATAGGTTTTAAAGCCCCAAATCCTATAAAGGAAAGCCTCCCATGTGTCCTGACACACGAGCATACATGAAAAATGCATGTAGTTTCCTATTGAACTTACACATTGGATTACAAGGCTGTGTATTTAAATACCACACTGAGCCTTCTATATCTACAGAAGAGCTGCTGACCTGGGCAGCTCTGGAACCCAAGATGCACAAGTCCCAGATGTCCTGAAGACTATTTTGAGAAAAGTCAGGGAGTTTATATTCCAATAGTTCCCTGTTAAAGCCTCAAATTTACTAAGGTCTCTGTGCTAGAAAAACTAGGGAGTTTTCATCCCAATAAAATACATCATTACACAATAATATCTCCAGTACAGGAAACCTCAGTAGAATCCAGGAAGGCCCTCAAAGGCATCCCTATTTTAGAGGGGCAGAACTGAGGGATCAGTGATCTCTTCCATAGAAAAACCTTCGATTATATATACAATCAGAGATGCCTTTGCAAACATCTAAAATCCATAGAAAATTCAGTTTTCAGTCTTTCCTACATCTTTCCTTATGTTGTACTTGGCTAACCTCTTATATAATCCCAGGACTTCCTTATTTTAAAGCACATATAAAATATTCTGAGTTCAAGTACAGAGATAACAAAGTCGTCAAACAAATCTGAGCGCTTCTTAAACCCATTTTTTTCTTTTGACAACTGTCTGAGAACAGAGAGTTCAGGGAGCTGTTCCTCCTTTAAATTTAGCTCCAACCTCAGTGAAAATGCCTTCCAATGCTCCAGCATTTGCTGCCTGGTCTTTCCATTCAAGTGGAGCGGGACAATGAACCCGATCTGGCTGACCCATTCCCATGACTTGTGTGGAGCTTTGTAGCCACGGGGAAGTCACAGAAGGAAAAACCGAACACACATTTAATTTATTTTATATCTAAAATTAGGAGGATCACTGTGCTTGTTCCAGCAGTGGAATTTCCAGCTGCTGCAGCACCTCTGCATCCCCCATCTTTCCTTCCCAGGAGGAAAGGCACCCAGTGCTGCTCCTACTCCAGCCAGATGCGGTGCCCTCAGAGCCCACGTGAGGCTCCGAAGCTGCTCACATTTCCAGTTGACATGGGATTTTTCTGAAATTAGAACATCGCCCCATTTCCAATAAAGCCTCCAAGATGCCAGGGTTGTCCCTGTTAGCAAGGGATGTCCTTGAAAATGAGGACAACCCGTAACCTTAAAGAAGGAGGGTAATTAGTCACATCCCTGCAACCTTTTCTCCTAAAGAAACAGTGATAAAAGTAAACTTCTATTAGAATATCATTAAATGTATTATTATGTAATCCCACTTACATAACCATGCCTTCCCAACTCTGGATATTTTCAGGTAGAATTCAGTTTCACAGACTTGCCCACATAGGAACATTTTAAAAAGTATGGATTGTCTCTCTGCAGGGGACAAAAAAAGCTCGAGCAGATTGATGAATGGCATATTGGCTGCCAATACTTCACATGCAACTTAAATCCTTAAAAAAAAAAAAAAAGCCTCTTTGAGAATCCCTTTTCAGCTAATTCTTCCAGAGAGTTATGAAATTCCTCTACGCATTTGCAAATCCAAATGTACCACCCCAACCAGACATTCAGTACCATTGGAATTTCAGCTAAAACTGCACCATGAATCTCTTCAAAATTCAAGGATAAGCTAAATTCGACTTCATAAAACATGAAATCTTGCAAAATCTTGCTGTATTTTATCAAAAATGATGTTATCTATTTTAGTCTATCCCCGCTTCTGATAATCAAGCAGGAATAGTGAGCATTCTATGTTCTACTACAATATTTAATCTGATTTTACTCATTTAACAGGTTTAGTTAGTTCAGAAACATTCTAATCTCCAAAATAAATATTTGAATATTGTTCTTATAGGTGCCTAAGCTCACGTTAAGGACAAATAAAATTCACAGCTATTATATAGGTCTGAAAGCAAGAAAAGAACTAAACAGCAGTTCAGGTGAAATTCTGACAAGTCAAAAGCTGGTGCTGAGTGTATTTTTAAAAGATCATTTTAAAAAAAGAATGCGCATTTTCAATACAAAAATCTATGCAAAGTATAAGCATTGTTATATAAAGTTCATTAGTAAGCTGCATATTTTCTTTCCAAATATTTCCTTGTAATATAAAACGTTTACCATTATCTATGAAATCCATCCCAAAACGTTGCATTTGTAACTGGCTAAAACGTATGTTAAGTGACAATTGTTAAAGAGAATATAAGCAGCTGATTAATATTTCAGGTACAACATTATCACTAGGTAATAAATTCTGCAAAAACAGTAAAACTTTAGGGTGTTTTGTTTTTTTTTTTTACATACATAGCTCAATTATAATTAATAATTTCTATTACCACACTTGCCAAAATTAAAATGCAAGGGACGTTTTCAAAGCAATTATCATTTGCCTTCTGGCTCTGCAAACTAATAATGGACATTCTCTCGCCAACCCACAGATCTGCCTCAGAAGGGACCCAGCTTGTTCCTCAGCACCCACACCTCGGGCACCCTCCCTCGGAACAGCCAGCCTTGCCTGGACAGCAGGGAAGGATCCTGATGGAAGGCAAAGCACAGCAGGGAAATTCCCAGGAAAAGCATCAGTCTCCCATACCTGCAATTCTCCCACCGCTGGGATTGGGTTACCGACCGAGGAGATAAATTATGCAGGTGAGACGCAGCTTCCCGTTACGAGGAGGCACAGACGCCCATGGTATGATGTACTCACCTCCGGCTACACCTCCAGAGCGCTGGGGACGTGTGGCTGAAGGGACACACCTTTCCTCCTTCTCTCCACCCCCCGGAGATCCCTGTCTCCCTCTCCCCTTCCCAGCTGGCTGCACACACCGCCTTGGAAGAAAGGCAAGAGCGGGTCTGCGCGCCAGGGAACACACGCCAGGGAGGAGGGAACACCAGCAGGTAGATGCTTTCTTTTATTGACAAATCCTGCAGAATAAAATGGTATTTCTGACATTTCTACAGTTTTCCATTCCCGGTAACTTAAAGTGTCCCTGGCAGAATTCACCAGTTTGCAAGAGAAGACAGCAAAGAAAGCGGATTCATTTGCCCTGTCAGTTCCTGTGTTCCTAATTCTTTAATGCACTGTGCCTATTCAAGAAAATAAAGCCTGGGCTTTGTGCACACCTCAGGCTATTGTGCCAGAGACAAGACAGCTCTACACGCACAAAACAAATGGAAGCATGTGCAAAACTAAGCAAAACAAGGGCCACTGAAGTTGGAAGCACTTAAACCAGAAAGAATGACTTTCAAAAAACCACTCTGAGGAAGTGGTGCTGAAAAGACAGGAAGCTATTAGAGTTCCAGCCACTGCCTTCTATTTGCACATAGTTTTTTAAGTACTGTAGACAGAACATAAGACGAGTAGCAAAGAAAGTCTTCGCACCAAACCCAGTACACCAGGTGAGTTATGGAAATAGACAGGAAAATGAGAAGTAGAGGACTAAATGGGATCAAGCACTAAAACTTCCCAAAAGAGGGGAGGCAGCCAAGTCAGTGTTCTTGTTTTTCAGCGTTTCATCAGAGGTTTGGACACCACATAAGCCTAGTTCTCTATTTTTTGTAAAACTTGCCCAAACTGAACTGTAACACAGGGGTTTTTTTCCCCGCAATGAACACAAATGTATTGAACCACCATTCTCGACTTAAAGCTTGGAGGAAATAAAACAATAGAGAAAAGGGAAAGAGAGTTCTTACTGGCTTCAATTTTTAAAATGTCCACACAAAAACAAGCGGGACAAGTACTAGCAACCCACATTAAAAACAAAACCAGTATTTTTAAGGGAGAGAGAACCTAGAGATGGATACAAACACACACAGACACAAAGTTCAGGTTGGTTCGGTGCACTCTGAACATCCATCACGTTGTTTCTCCTCACCTCGTGTGCACCTGGACAACAAACTGCTGGGCACACCTGCACGAGCCCAGGGGAGGCTCAGCCCTACAGAACACACACATCACACTGCCTGAACATTAGACACTTGGCTTTCTTACCGGTAAATATTTTATCCTATCTATAAAAGGCAGAATTGTGATTAGAAAAGGAAAATAATTATAAAATAGCCAAAAGTAAGAAAGATTTTGTGCTGCTTTTTCAGTTATCCTCAAAGTATCTCATTAAAAGCTATTATATTTTAATGGAGCAAATTACATTTATCATTGTCACACTATGAAAAAGTCGTGAAATTAACTGCTGATTCCTTTACATTACAGATCTTTGTATTTGTAAAGCATAACATTTTCCCCTATAAGCCTAATAAAGACTTGTGATACAGTCTAGATCCTGTGGCATTAAAAAATGAGTGTTGCTGGACTTTTGCCTTAGAACATCAAATTCTCTGAGTTAATGCATTCCTGACTAATCACAATTTAAAGTAGTATTTCACATGTACAGACCTCTCCAGCTGAAGAAACTAACAGTCCCAGATTCTTTGTTTGGTGAGTGTAAAAGGAGACTCCAAAAATATGAGACAGTGTCCCCCAACTATTAAAATAAATGGTTAAAACCTAGGTAATTAAGAAAACTTAAAATATTACTCAAACAAAATATAGCACTGTGTAGCCCTTTAAAAAAGTACATTCAAAGCAAGCAAATGATCCAAAATAAAAGAAAATTACACCTGAATAAGAAAGCAGTGTATTCAACCTCCATAAAGCATTTTTCTTAAGTACTGAGAAGCAAATTTTGTTAGCAAAATGACTCATTTCTTAAGTGAAAGTGATAAATATGATAAAGATTCGTTACATATTTTATGGATTTTTAGTTGTATTTCATGTCCAAACAGGAACTTGAGCAAGAAAGCCCTGAAACTGTGCCAAGCTGCTGGGTTTCCTATGGCTATAAACCCAGACTGGTAGTGCCAGCCTGTCTTGGGAACAGCAGAACTAAAATACACATTAAGCACATCCTTCCCCGGTGTCCTCCGAGTATTTCACATGGAGCTAAGCATTAGAAATACAGGTGTGTCCTGACATATACTCACAATTCTGTCCCACAGCTCCAACCCACTGTCTGACTTTACTCTGTCAACCCCAGCAGTTTCTTCAGCCAGTAATTCCGTGCTTCCATGAGAAAATCCCTGTGCTCCAGCCACACTTCCAGGTCATTTCTGCCTGGTTCTACTGACGAGCAGCTCTGATTTATGAAGGATTTGAACAAATTGTACAATAAATATCTTGCATAATTATTCAAAAGGCACCGTGACCTGCAAAAGCACAGAGTGCACTGAGCACGGCCGGCCAAAATTCCATCGTGTCCATACCTGTGACCAGCCAGGGCTTGGAGCTAAAAGGGGAAGAGCCCAGCAGGGGCTGCTCCAGCACGGGCAGCAGGCAAATGTCCCTTCAAAGCAGACTCTGTTGGCACTGCAACGTTTATATAAATAAGCACTTTTTATGTAATTCCCACTTTCGATGACTGTTCACGAGCAGCCATTCTTGACCTGAGCAGAGGAGGCTTAATTGAAGAATTAAAGGAACTTATTTACCTTACCTTTATGATACTTGCCATCCTGAATGACTCTGAAATTCCTTTATCTAAATTTACAAGGGGAATTAAAAAAAATCAGTTGGGGTGAGGAGTGGTTAAATGTTACAGAAACAAAAGGAGAGAAGTTTGGTCCACGGGGTAGGAAAGGGACTTTCAAGACCACTGCAAGATCTTACTTTAGTGAAGTCACTGAAAGATAGTACCTTAGGAAATGTCAGGATATTACTTTAGGGGAGAAATTACTTTAGGAAAGTCACTTTTGCCACTGCTCTGCAATTTGCATGGAACTCAGAGTAACTGAATGTCATGTTATCTTCACATTTTATCATTCCAATTGTCTTTGTTAGGCAGATACAGACACATTTTGCTGCACATAAATGTCATTTACTGGCCTGGGTAACTGTGGGAACAGATAGAACCCTGTTTCCTGTCCAAGTGGCAACAAGGAACTCTGTAACAGTAGCACCAGGTTTTCATTTGGTTGAAGCCTTCGAGGTAACATAAGAGACAGTAAATCTATACAATATGACAAATTGCATCAAGGCACAGATACAAAGCTAAAGGTGGAATTTCAAGGAATGAGTAAGGAAGAGTGGAGATGATGGAAGGCGTGTGGGGAAGGTTTCCTGTTGCTTGGGGAAAGGGCACAAACACCTCCTGCTTCTCAAGCCATAAAATACTTCTGACTTTTGAACTGGGTTTTTTGCTATAGGAAATCAGAAGGCAATTTTCAGCAACATTTTAAAATCTACAATTTCATGAAAAAAAAAGGAAAAAAGCAGGAGATTAAGAACTAAATTAATGGCAAAACTGGGAAGCAATGAAATGGAAAAAGGGCAATAGAAAAAGTAGGCCACCCTTTACCTGTTTTTCCATAAATGTAGCAATGCCATTTCAAATTCAAGAATAAAACAGCTCGTTTAAAAGAACAGTTAAAAGAAACTACTATTTTTAAATAAAAACTGCCTACCAGAAGTCTGAAATAAAGAAGTGGGTTTGATTCAATCAATACAACTGTATCTGTTACAGTTTCAGGGGTGACCTTTACATCAGACCTTCCCTTTCCCATCTTCTCAGCACTTTTGCTTCTACCCATCCTCTGCAGGCAGGGCTGGAAAAAAAGGTGCAAGAACTATAAATTACCCAAAAAGCCATGAGGTAAGCACGCCATGAGAGGGTGACGAAATGAAAACTCCCCTCCCAGCTCTCCCTTTAACAATCGCACCTCAGGATTCCGCCGACGTCTCCCCCCACAAACGCGCTCCCAAACCAGCACACTTTCGTTAAGCTCACCTACAGGAAGGTCAAAGCAAACTCCACCCCACAGATTTATTGCATTTTGTTTGCAGCTGGAGCCCAGACGCCTCCACAGCCCATTTTCAGACCTACAGACAGCCACCGGGCACTGATATTCCATGAGGGTGCCCCGACACGGCCCGCAAAGGTCCGTGAGGGGAGCGAGGCCGCCATTTTGTCTCCAGGTATTAAACGGTTGTAAAAACCCTCTAATACCGGTGACAACAGCTAGATCACAAACTAATGTAGGGAAAAAAAGTAAAAAGAGATGTTACAAACCCTCTTTCTTTATGCAGGCTGAATGTCCCTCGCGCCACGAAGGGTGACCCCGAGGGCAGCGGTGTGAGGGGGAGCCCCTGAGGGGCCTGTCAGCGGCAGCCATGGCTCTGCTGCGCCCCGAGGGCAGGAGGGGGATCCCCTTCCCCTGGGCCAGGGATCCCTCAGCCTTGGCCATATTGACTACCATCAATGGTCCACTCTGGCCTCCAGTCAGGAGACATGGAGACACACCATCCATAACGCTGCTGATTCCTTTGAGAAGGCACGCAGAATCAGTCTGGAGGAGAAAAGACAACGCAGAAAGAGCCGTGCCTCACCAACACCGCCCATGGAGACTTTCTGCTGTGCCTTTTGCAACCGGACTTGTCTGTCTCGCATCGGCCTCTTTAGCCATCAGCGCTTGCAGCAAGCGTGGGGAGAGCCCTGCCCAAATCTTCGTTCGCGAAGCCTAGCCACGATGATTAAACGGTTGTAAAACCCCTGTAATACCGGTGACAACAGCTAGATCACAAACTAATGTAGGGAAAAAAAGTAAAAAGAGATGTTACAAACCCTCTTTCTTTATGCAGGCTGAATGTCCCTCGCGCCACGAAGGGTGACCCCGAGGGCAGCGGTGTGAGGGGGAGCCCCTGAGGGGCCTGTCAGCGGCAGCCATGGCTCTGCTGCGCCCCGAGGGCAGGAGGGGGATCCCCTTCCGCTGGGCCCGGGATCCCATGGATCATCCAGAGAAACCGAGGAGCCCTCACCTCTGGATGTGTCCAAGGCCAGCCTGGAGGGGGCTCTGCCCAACCGGGTCTAGTGGGAGGTGTCCCTGCCCATGGCAGGGAGCGGAAGGGAATGACCTTTAATGTCCTTTCCGACCCCAGAGCATCCCATGGTTCTATTCCATGTTACAGAAAATTAGTGCACCGAGGGGGAAGGGTTTTGCCATAAACTGAGGTGAAGAAACAAGGCTAAACAGTTCTGTTCCACTGACTTCTAGAGATGGATAAATTGGAAATCATTAAAGGCCAAGCCTCAAAATTTGACCCAACAATCTCTTATTTTACTAATCTGCTCACATTTCTTTCATCTGTGAGGTTGTCCGGTGTCCATAACAAAGTTTGGTTGTATCATAGCAAACATTTTCTCCAGCAACTCTATGAGTCCAAATTCAGCCAAATTCATTTGTCGTGAAAAAACCTTTCTGCAACATAAGAACAGAATTCCTGCTTGAGAACAAAGTTTTATAAGTAAATGTTGTCTGCTTTCTAAAGCTCTGTAAAGGTGGCTTTTTTTTCCAAAAGAACTAGTCTTTTTAAGTAATTCACCTCCTTTTTAAGGGAGGCAGAATAGCAGAGGCCCAAGTTGCAAAACCCCTTTCAACCTCAATAAAATTATCATTTAATTACATGTTACGTTTCATCTCCTAAACCAGGAGAATGGGGTTTCACTGTTGCGCTTGTGTACTTTTGCTACTGTTCTCACAGCCCAAAGTCAGCCCCCACAGTGGCTTTTCCACAATTATGGCAACAAAATTACACAAACTGTAACAAGAATGGCCCAAATATTTGACCAAAACAGAAACGTGGATTTAAAAACATCCTATTCTCATTTAGGAAGGACTGCCAATCCCGGAGAGCAGAGCTTTCTGGAATGAGTTAAGTAGGAAATTCCCAAAATCCGCCTGTTCGAGCTGTCACACCCCAATCCCAACTATAGGATCAGCACCACGTGGATACATTGGAGATGTGCCCTCGGGCACAAGGTGGGAATCTTGTGCAGGACCAGGACTTGGACTTGGATGATCCTTGTGGGTCCCTCACAGCTGAGGATATTCCAGGACTCCATATATCCATGACATGCTTGAGGCTCTATTTCCATAAGCTAAACACAAGCAGCATTCCCAAGGGCTGAGCAGGGAATAACCAAAGATACACCAGACACCTGAGGGGAGCCCTCCCAGTGTGGAGCAGGAATCAGCCTGGATTCATGGAGCAGGAATCAACCTGGATTCATGGAGCAGGAATCAACCTGGATTCATGGAGCAGGAATCAGCCTGGATTTATGGATCAGGAATCAGACCGGATATACAGAGCAGGAACCAGCCTGGATTCATGGAGCAGGAATCAGCCTGGACATACAGAGCAGGAATCAGCCTGGATTCATGGAGCAGGAACCAGTCTGGATTTATGGAGCAGGAATCAGCCTGAATATACAGAGCAGGAATCAGCCTGGATTCACGGAGCAGGAATCAGCCTGGATTCACGGAGCTGGAATCAGCCTGGACATACAGAGCAGGAATCAGCCTGGATTCACGGAGCAGGAACCAGTCTGGATTCATGGAGCAGGAATCAGCCTGGATTTATGGAGGAGGAATCAGCCTGGATTGACAGAGCAGGAATCAGCCTGGATTCACGGAGCAGCTGCAGCCCTGCGAGCTTCTCAAAGCTTCCAGATCCCTCTCAAGGCTCTTCGGGCCGGAGAAGCCACGTGGCTCCCAAAGCTGATAAGCCCTGTAATGCTGACTTGCAAACAAATATCTCCCAAGAAACTTAACCAGCGGCTACTCGCTGCCAATCCTGCAGTCTGCTCTGCTACATCTACACCAGAGCGAGCCTGCATCGTTTGACATCTGCTCTGGTTTTGGGTAGGAAGGGCCAGTTGCATTGCAACACAGAAATTCTGCTGGTTTCATGAAGAAAAAGAAAAAAAAAAAAAAAAAACAACAAACCAGACAGAATAAAAAAAAAACTAAGGCAAACTTTTTAATAAATCATTCAGCAAAAGGGAATTTACAGGCGGTTCAAGTCCCGGGAATCACACATCTCCATGAATGCCGTTTCTAGGAAATGTGTTTCACAGTTATTTGAGTGGTGCAACTGTTCTATTTAAAATATTTATGTTTAATTGCTCGGGGAGCCCGAGGGCTGCTCGCCCTTCAGCAAGTGCAGCCCAACCCCAGCTCTCGGCAGTCTCTGCATGGCAGACCTGGGGTGTTTTGTGCTTCAGTTGCCAGATGGGACCGAACCAAGACTCGGAGTGTCCCTACCATGGTCCTTTGTATTTTACAGCTTGAGAGTGACTGCTGCTTTATAAATTAGTGTGCTTGCTGAAATTCACTAAAATCATTAAATACAAGTCATCAAAACAGAAATTTTTCTCTTTTTTTTTTCTCAGAGAGCCAAGGGCTACGGAGATCCCAAAGACTACAGCACTTTCATAGACTATGTCTCTCAGTTCCTGGAGAAGCCACCCTGGAAGGACAGCCTCTATTCATAAATGTTCTACAAAGCTAAATGTAACCTGCAGAATTCTCCTTTCAGACTTCCAAAAAGACTCAATCCCAAAGATTTTCCAGCAGGTGATGCAAGAACATAGACATGTTGACCTTATATTTCACACTCACAGACAGTCATCCAAGCACTACTTTATCCTGGCAGCTCTGTGCTACAAACACTGACATCCCAGAATACTTTCACCAGAGCCACTTTGCAAACCAAAGCTTGTAAACAAGAAGTGAACTGAGAACCAGATAATGGACTGGGGGAAAATATTCTGCCCCAGTGACACATTAATACAAATTAGGAGGAGGAGAGGGATATTCTTCATTCTTTACCAGTGTCTTATCTTGCATCAAAACATTCACTGGGAGATGGAAGCCACTTCACAGCTTGAAAAATGAAATATTATTGGTCCATGAGAAGTGTATATATATATACTTAACACAGAATTGAAGTATTAGCTCTTCTAAGTATGGAACAGCACAAGAAAAATCACTCTTTACATTTCAGCCCAACGCCAGGAAAAGGTACATGAATGAAGCCGAGAAACCACTTCTGCCTCTGTAAAAGCCCCAAACTCTTCTGCCAGTAATTGCCACAGGGCTGGAATTTGGGAACCAGCAGTGTGTGTCATAAGGTTTCAGGAAGAGCACTCCAAACAGATGAACTTGTTTTCCCTTCACTCGATGGAATTCAGAAATGCTCAAGATGACCATTTGTTGTCGAGATTTGAGATTAATATGAAACCAACCACTCTATGTTAGTGACTAAAAGTTCAATATGTTAATAATAATAAAGCAGTTTATTTTGCTCCTATTCATCCCCCAGATTAAATGTAATCCATGTTTGTATTAGTTGCATGAGCATCTTAGTGAATCCCAGAAATAGAAAAGAAAATGCTGACCTCTGTGATTTTAAAATAATTTTGAAAATCTCAACAAAATCTGATTCCAGTAGAAAGAGAAAAAATGTTAATACTCACAAACCTCATAAAATACAAGCTAGCAATTCTCCAAAATTCCCTTCAGTTTTTGTCCAGCATTTTATACTTTTGTGCATTTTTAGAACAGCTTAACATGTCAAAAAGTAGAAGTGATGCATTTAAATGGTAACATGTACAATGGAAAACCATACTGAGAAGCAGAAGATTTACTATTACCATGAACATTTAAGCATGAAACATATGTAAACATCTTTGAATTTCTACATAAATTATGAGTGGGTGACTTCAATATGGAAAGCTTTTGCAAGCCTCAGTGAACTATATACATGTATTTTTTCTATTTAATGTCATGCAAAAAAGGACCAAAACAAGAGGAGACTAAATAGAACAAGAAAATCTATTTCTAAAGATATTTTCCTGTTTGAATCACAAGCTCAACATGAGAAGAAGTTCAGGCCAATTCATACAGGCCTGTATCACTTGCAGAGGCAAACTGACCAAAATTCTCTTCCAGTGGCTCAAAGGAACCCTCTGAACAATTCAAATGTGTATCGGGGGGGATTTGTCTTCATTGAAGGAACATTTTAGCACAGAGAAACAGATTTTAAAATGTGCTGAGAGGATCTGCTGATTTTACTCTACAATAGAAAACTGCTACTTTACAAACTATTGAGTTTGTCCGGGCGAAAATAACCTCAAATAAAACAACACACACAAAAAAAAATATCCCAACACATGACTTGAGATTGAGTTACACTGGTCAGGGGAAAATTTCTGGTTCTGGTCACAGGGTTCTGAATTTTTCTCTAACTTAGAAGAAAAACAAACCCCAACTGTTGTGTGTTGCCCCCTCAGCAAACGGGGAACATGTTCACACACCAGTTTACGTGTTAGAACTGTAAGACACAACCACACCACGTGCCACTTTAACAGGGCATTTTTTCCAACACTGACCTATGCTATTTAAAAACAGATGCAGAAAATCATCATATTTGACCCTCCTTATCTTATAATACCAGGAAGAAAACAGACAGCAAAGGTGAAACTGTCACTTAGCACAAAAAAATCATAGTTTTGACCATCTGGAAGTTCTGGCTGGAAAAAAAACATTGGGTGCTCTTCGGGTGCCGTGTATTTCATACCTGTGTTTTTCAGGAAAATAGAAGTAATCTTTGAAAAACTATTAGTGTGATAAAGTATCCAAAGAAAGATTAAATATTAGAGTCACCATTTGTGCCTCTTCAATCACACACCTCTAAAGCATGGAAATGTGGGTTGTAGGTTTCCAGTAACTATTTACTACCATGTGTTATTTTAGCTATATCCTCATTTTGGGAACTGTAAGAATACAGCCTTTACAGTCAGCATCAGAAACTACATTTTGCTGGGGCTAAATTACATAACATCTGGACTTGTGTCTATTGTAAACTCAAAAGCAGGAAAGATGCTCGCTGGGATTTTTGGCAAGAACTGTTGCAGAGACTGACTTTCGAGTTCCTCTGTTGCAGTTTTAAAGCAGACTTTTTTTACACAGTAAATATTAGAAGTTCAAATTTACAGTAAATTACAGATGAGTGACACAGGGCTTGAAATGTCTCTATTTCTAGTTCCAACTATTTACACAAGAGGTGCAAACTCCTGAGTCCAGCAGGAAAGTCATCCTCTCTGGGTAAGGAGCATGTTCAGTATTCCAGATCACTTTGATTCCGAGGTTGGAGGGTGCGTGGGTTTACTCAGTTTGGGTTTTTTTGCAGAACTGCCACAAGATTCTCCTTTAACAGTGAGAGGGTTGTAAAAGAAATTCTAGTGTCCCACTTGAAAAGTGGAAGCTGTGGCAGCCAGCTACTCCAAAGTTACTCGCAGCAGGAAAAAAAGTCCCTATGGACTTTATTATCCCATCCCTCATCTGTACTATGCAGAGGTTTACAGCATTGTAACCATATGGTCACTCAGCTATTAGAAATAAGATATTCATTCAGATTATAAAATTAATCTATTCCCTGACAAGAAATAAGGTCACGGTATTTATTTGGCAAATAGGCATCCCAGGAAGTGTTACTGCCTTGGAATGCTCTTGTGCTTCCCTGTGTGTTAGAGGGAGGTTACTGCTGATCCTTCCCTTGGGGTCACAGACCTGCAGAGCTACCTCTTCTCACCACACTGGGGGAGGTGGATGATCCACATTTACTATTCTGGATTTACTGTCCCTGAATAATCGCAATGATTTGAATTTGTTTCAGAATAAAATCCCTGGCCTGGTTCATGCTCAGCTCAAAGTTTTTGAGGTTAAGTATTTTCATTTAGGTTTATTCTCTATGTGAACTTAGATGATTCTGCCTTTACTTTTTCTGGTTTCAGAAATTTCTCTTCTCTGGTTGCTTCTGCCCATATTCTTGATGAAGATCTCCAGAAGCAACAGGAACAATGATCTCACTGCAGAAATGTCAAGGTCTTGTATGTTCCTGAAGTATGGCAAACATGAGGGGTGTTTTATCCTTTCTACACGTTGGAGGTACCAGTCCAGTTCTGATTCTGTGTTTTCAGCTTCTCTCAAACAAAAAGAATGCAACCCACTGCATTTTTACTGCGGAAACTAAAATTACTTTGGGCGCTCTGGAAGAAAATGGTGCAAATATAGAAGGAGAAATCTGCACTTTTGGTTAAGAAATGACACTTTTCCATAGAGGTGAAGCGGAAGGTCGCTGCAGTGGCACAAGGACTGTGTGCTGTGGTCACCTGCTTTTCCCACTGAGAGAGGCACATGTCACCATGTCACCACTCTCCACTGCGACATCACCGTGCCCCAGAACCCGAGGCACATCTTCACACAGCGAAACCTCAGCCAGGAGGGAGCAGGAGGTTTCTAACAGATGGTAATGGTGTAATCCTTGCTTTCTCCTCGCATAGTAGCACTTCCAGTGAGTCATGATGAACTGACAGATTTCAGGAGGCTGGGTGTCACCTGGGGACGTGTCCCCTGGGGTGCCTGATGAAGCCAACTGCCCTGATGGCCAGCTTGACCCCGGGGCTGACCCCAGGGCCACAGGGAGCATGAGGAGTTGGGAATCAGCTATTTAAAGCTCATTACGATATCAGTGTCAAGCTCAAAGGAACTGCCAAGTCCACTTAATCCTCAGTGCTGAAAACATACCTTCAGAACCGAAAGTATATTTATCTCAGTCCTACTTAAGCCAAGCTGACTGTTTTCTTCTCCTCCTTGGAGAAATCTTCGCAGTTATTGCTCAGTTAACTCGAAAAGTGTTCAGCGCTCTACAGCACCTCTTCATCCTCCCCTATTTATCCACCTCGGAATAGTTCCTTTGCTTCCCACAGCAGGATGAATTCCCAATAAACACTGCAGTAATCTGTTTACTACATCCTGTTTATCCAGTTTAGGCTGTACTAAGCATCCAAAATAGCTTAGACGTTCTTTATGTAATAGGGCCAGGACAGCAACACTTCCCATGCCGGAGCGCACACAGCCTACAAACTGGTCCTCCACAGTTCACAGCCCACATGTGAGCTTCATTTATAGTTTTAATTAAGAAACTGATACTAACATTCCTGTACATAGGGGACAGATATTCCACATGTTTGCCATTGAGAGCATAGTCTGTAAGGAAAAACCATAACATACCTTTTGTATCTCTTTTTGCAACTTAAACGCAGTATTCAGTTTCGACCTTTCTTTGAAAGAGCCGTACTAAAAAGAAAATGAAGGCACAATAATAGATCTGTTTTCTGGCTGGAAAAGCCATTCAGTCGCTGTTGTTTATTGTTCCAAGGAAATCGTAGCCATAGACACCATAACTTCAAGGAATTATTGCCACTACTCAGAGAAGCAGATTTACTGATAGAATAAGCAACTAGATTTAATACACTTCTCTTCCACAAAATATTTTGGTACTTCACAACATCCACATCAGCGCAGTGTGAAAAACCACCCTGGTGCTGCACACCCCTGTACTGCTGTGTAGGCTGTAAACGCATTTTAAATTAAAGTTGGCTTGGTTGTTTTCCTGTGAATAATATTACTCTACTTCAGAGCAGCAGCATCCTCTGGCTCCAGGAAGACCTTGATGTGCTCTTTCTTTGTATAAAGCAGCTTATAAAAAGGACAAAGATACTTTTTACTGAGGTCCGTAGAGACAATTTTAAACTGGAAGAGGGAAAGTTTGACTGGACACAAGGAAGAATTTTTTTATTGTGAGGCTGGGCAGAGAAGGTGTGGCTGCTCCACCCCTGGAAGTGTCCAAGGCCAGGTTGGACAGGGCTTGGAGCAACCTGGGCTGGTGGAAGGTGTCCCTTCCCGTGGCAGGGGGTGGTATGAGATGAGCTTTAAGATCCCTTCTGACCCAAACCATTCTATGATTCTATCGCCTATATTTCATACAGAAAACAAGAAAACTGAACAAACAAACCAAACAGAATTATGAATTAACTTTGAAACAATCAAAGTATGAAGCCATAACTAAACCAAAACTATTACATTTAGAACCTAAAAGAAATAAAATACAAGTGTTAAACCACCTACTTAATAGTGTCATTATACATCCATAGGTACAGACAAGTAACTGCAGTACAAAGTTATACTACAGCTGCTACTTCTGTCAGGAAATCCTCACTTGAGATGTCTTTAGAGAACAGAAATCACACAGGAGAAAACAGACCTGAAGACTGAAACATCTATCAACCCTCATAGATTATGCCAACGTTTGCAAAACTATTCCACTCAAAAGCTTGCAAAGACAAGATAAAGTCTTTAGGAGGGAAAGGTCAGTAATTCCAAATCCAATCACAGTGATCTGGCAAATGGTTTTACTGATGAATATTTTTAAATATTGGACTGTAAACCACTGCAACCCAGCAGGTTTAGATGAGCAGACAGGTCACTGCTTTACTTCTTTTCACTATCTTTCCTCCTGCCACTTTGACCTTTGTTTGCAACCAGAAAAGTAGAGAATTGAAACCCACACTGATGGCAGCCCAATAAAATCTGATGTTTAGTCCCTTTCTTGACATAAAATTTGCATGGAGTTCACTGTATACTTTTAGTCTCTAATACAACATTGGACAACAGATCCTAAAAAATTTTAAATCCTGTTATTACTAATTCCATTACCACCAGGCAATCTAGGCTGAAATTTGAAAGTGGAAATATTTGACTTGAGGGTAAAGCCCAGAAAAGAAGCTGGGAAGGGAACTCAACCAGCATCATCTTGTGAGGAGTTGAAACCTTTCAAACACACACCACAAAATGGAACCACAAAGAAAGAGCACCAACAGAAGAACATTTGTGAGGAGATCAGTAGCCAGAAGAGAGACATGCATTTCTCACCCTGTGCTGATTTTACAGCTGTTGCACAAAGCAACACATCAGAACAGAGCACATTTCCCTCCATTTAGGTTTCTCACACAAATCTGGGAAGTTATTCAGCCACTCCTTCCCAGTCTTTCCCACTGAGCTGCACAGAGATCTGACTAGTAGGACAGCAAAGACTCCGAATCAATCTAGGCTGAAAGCAAAATTCAGAAGTCAGGAACAGAAGCTGGCAAATCGGAATTGTTTTTGTTCTTGGGACAAGTTCTCTCAAGAATAAAGTTTGCGAAACCCTCAGGAAAAAGCGTGAGAATTCCATGTCTTCTGCACAGCTGCTGGAATGGCAGGAACCAAGGGAGGAGACACCAAGGTAGGTCAGAGGCAGCTGTGCCTGCAGCACTGATCTCACTGGGAACCCTCTACTCCATGTGTTATGGGCTGGAATTTCAGTTCTTCAGGCCCATCCATCTCCTGCCCTTCTTACGCAGCTGACGAACGCCCATTTTTGCTGCGAGTTACCTGCTGACAGAAGTCCCCAGCCAATTTTCAGAAGAGGCTGCAGCAGCCAAGGTGACACGGGCTTTGCCTTCCCCCGGTGGCGCTCCCGCTGTTTATTCTCTCTCTGTGATTGCTGGAACTGTGGGGGGGACACCCTTGACACAGACAGCAGGTTTTGGAGGAGAGGGAGATGCTGGTGGGTCATTTTTCCGCTGGCTGGCAGCTGAAGGAAATTGCAGCCTTCCATTTACAGAGGCAGGGGAGATGTTAAGCACACAAGCTATCTTGTTCACCTATTCAGCTAAAGGATTTTGAAAGGAAAATACACCAAAGTAGAAAATTACGTGAGGGTTATTATAATTATATACCGTGCTTGATGGTACTGCAGAGGATTTAACCCTTAAAACAATTCCCCCAAACTGGGATTGTTAACAAGCTTAATTACCAACTTAACTCTACTTTTTCTCCTTTCCAGATGGTGTAGTTTTCACCGTGTGACTTAAAACAGTCACACAGCCACAGAGTTTATGCCGGCATGACTGGTTTTCCAGTTGGACCAATATTGAAGCTACAATTTACCATTCAGATCTGAGAATAAAATTTCAAATCCTTGTGTCAGGCAAGGGAGAAGAGCACTACACATCACTCGGGGTTTATTGTTGGGGTGTTTGCTATTTCCAGTGCATAACATTGAAATAAATACATTTTCCTGTACTGGTTCAGTGGCAAACTCTCCACAGGTTCACAGGAAAAAACAACACTCCAGTGACTGTACTGAGACTTAATTCAAACGTTTCAGGGTGGCACCTGCCCCCTGATTTCAGAGCTGAACCTCCACTGAGTGAGAGGTCACTGCAGGCAGAACCTGCAAAAGTGGTACTGCTGGCAGGAAGAGATCTTACAAGGATTGTATTAAATAATAAGTAACAGTCTCATTCAAACACAAAACCTTTTCATTTTTCATGCTATTGTTTCACAAAATCATTCTTCACTTGCTGAATAGCAGGTCTAAGCAGGACTGTAATGGGCTCCAGTACAGCAATTGTTCAGCTTCCTACTAGTTACTCAAAGCCAAACACATTCATTCAAGTGACTTCCAGTTAGATCTCACATGTATGTTAATAAACACACAGAGCAAATTCAGTACAAAATATTAGGTAAAGGCAAAGCTTCCAGTCAGTTGTTTCTCAGAGTGCTTGAGGTTAATGAAATCAAGCAGACATTTGCAGAAATCATACCATTCAGGGGCTTTAGGAACTCATTATTCACAGTTGTAATCCATTTTCCTAATCCAGTCATTGGTATTGAGCAATAAAACATTTTGGTCATCTGCTGCAAAACTGTTCCTAAGTGATTATTTTATTCGCTGATAATATAACAACTGAAGTAATGCACAAGTAAATGAAATTATTTTTGGCCCAGCATAACTAGCACAATTTGGGATAGTTCCCATATTTAACAAGTGAATTATAACATACATGGTATGATTATGTGTCTGAAAGCATTATACATTTACATTTAACACACTACAAAGCACAGACTGTTTGTAATAATATAGGTAGATTTTCTGCAATCCAGTGCTGACATTACATTGCAGAAGATGCTTGGGGTTTATTATCAATATACCGGTAAAAACAAATTTCCTTCTCCGTAGTTTGACCAGGCAGCTTTCCCTTGCAGTACAACATGTTCTCCCCAGGCCAGGAGACTTTTGTAACTCTGCCCATCCCCATTTCCCCCAACAAGTTCTCAATTCATTTTCCCATTACACCCAAGTTCATGGAGGGGAGATAACTCACAAGTATTGAGGTCTGACAACTGTCATGAACATTTGAATCTCTCTTTGGGTCTGAACGGAAGGAAGACAACTCATTAGCACAGCTAATCGGAGATTACCAAGGGGTTGGTACTTGCTCATTTTCAACAGCAAAGGCAGCCACAGGTCCCGTTCCAGTGGTCAGGGAAGGTGAGGAGGGACAGGGGTTGTCACACAGGGAAGGACAAGGATGCTGTTCATGTGAGCCACAGTGAGATACGGATATGGCTTAGAGACAGACAACAAATGCAAAGGAACCTCCTCTTTTGTACACAAGGGGGAACACAAATGTCACCTGCAGAGGAAGGGGGACACTGTGGTGTAAGGATTTAGGGACACAGCACAAGGTCTGTAGGCAGCCCTATTTCAGAAACTGCTTTGCTCTGTTTAGCCACGTGTTAATACAAATGAACAGTTCTGACAGTCTAACACACCAAGAATAAACCACACATAAAAGATACAAAAGAAATAGAATTACTACTAAAATGTTCTTAATGCGTCTCTCATGAGTTGAAAGACAATAATATAATTGGTAATAGGTAAAACTCAGACAGAGCTTCAGAAAGTTAATTTAAGCCAAACAGTTCCTTTAGATTTGGTTTCAATGTAGAAGATTTCTGCTAATCTTCAGTTTGGAGCACTCTGTTATCTTGTTTAGATTTTCCAGATAGGTTCACCCATCCCTAATGAATTATCTGTTTGCCTAATTAGCCCTTTAGCCCTTCGCTGAGAATATACTTGATGTGGGTCTTGTAAAAAATCTACAGGATCAGAACTCTAACAAAATACACTGCATTACCTGCCTCTTCCCCCCACCAGCTCTCATGACATTTCTAAGTACAAATTGTTTTCAGATTGTGCTCAAAAAGAACCAACAAAAGAAAACAAACAAACAAAAAAAGACCCTACAACAAAACAAGGAAAGAAAATTCCATCACTGCTCAGCAAGACTAAGCAAAGGGGAAAGCTGCTGAGGGAACAGAGGGAGAAAACTTCCGAGACCTTTTAAATTATCCTTAAGAAAATTCAGCCCTTCTCTCAAAGCCATTTTTTCAGTCTTTCAAACTACAAATAAATGCATGGCTGTTTATCACCGTATTTTCACATGTATGTTCTTCCCCAGAGAACCTGCCAACAGGTTTGCAGGAAAAACCCTCTGTGCAAGCAGAGTGGTCCCACGGCCGCCTTGGAAACCACTCCTGCCCAAACGCAGTCATTGACATAAAAACCTCTGCAGATGTAACACAACACCCGTGCCTGGACTTCTCCTGCACTTCTCCTGCCTTAAAAGCTGTTCAGATGGCAGCACTGCGTGGGAGAAACGCTGCTGGGCACATCCCCATCCCTGTCCCTTAAAATGGCACAACGACGGGACCTGGGAGACTTGGGCCACTTTGCCACCCAGTTTTTACTTAATAATTCATTATATCGTACCTAATGAATGTTTCAATCAACTTCCAGCAAACCATTCACAACTCAGAGCTGGTCGGGAAATTCAGTATGTATATATATATATACACACGCACACATACAGTCAGGAAAGGTTCTGGGCGTGTTGAAAGAGCAAAACTCAGTGCTCAAGAGGAAGAAATGCCAGAAAAGTGGATGAGGAAACCTCTTGCATCCTTGCTGGGATCCAAACCCACCCACCCACCCAAGGGCTGGCAGCAGCACATGTCCTGCCAACACAACGCTGTGCAGTTTTAAGGCCCTCCACGTTTCTTTTCAAACACTGAGGTTTAATCCTCGTCATGCCCGAGGGCTGAATCAAAACCTCTTACACTGGGGTGATTAAAGTCAGAGAGGGATCGTGGCTCTGTGACCTTCCCAAGCAGAACTCATACAGCTTTGGCAGCACAGCCCGAGATGTGCGAGGTGGTACCAAAGCACAGCTATTTGATGCTCTCTTATAAATAAACACCATCATCAGGGACTGCCTGTATTTGTACATTATATGCTTCCTGTATATTATATGTTTCCTTCAGCTCATTTCCAAAAGCATCTGCTTATATAAATGTATACTTCTTTAAAAAAAAATAAAATTACCTTTATAAGAATACCCAATTCTGTCTCCAATATATATTTTAGGTTTTTCCCTTTCTCTGTCATTTACTGGCCATACCAGATAGGCATTTTTAACTCAGATTTTGACAATTGTTTCATATTTTAAAGTTAAATTTCTTGTTGAATCTTCAAAAACACAAAAGAGAGACCCGTTTTTGGTTTTTTTACAGGAAAATAAAAAACAAATTAAAACATGAACATGCAACAGTGGAAGAACATACAGTACCACATTGCTTGAACTCTCAAGAACTGTCTGATTTAGCTGAAGCAGCCCAGGGTTTTTCTACAGAACATAAATAAAATAAAGGTCAAAGAAAAGAAGAAAGATTCACCTGCTACCTCTGGAACAGACTATGTTCTGAGCATGAGACCAAGAAGGACTAAAAGAAATAATCATAAATTGCAATTAGTTTTTATGTTTCATGGGCTGAGTGAAGAGAAACGAGAACAGTCCTGACAGCAGCTCTGCTGATCAATGGTCAGGGGGAAAGGAGAAAGGAAATAACACCCCTTCAAAGTACTGAAAAAAACCCAACCAAGCACATAAATTTTTTAGATTATATTATCATTGTCTGCAAATTTAGAAAACTAACCCACGATGGACGTGTTATGACCACATACTTCATATAGACTACAACCCTAAATTTGCATTAAATTAAAAGTCTCATCTGCAGAACCATCTAATAGTCCATTATGATTTGCTTGGTTTGTTTTCCACAGGTTTTGTACCATTGTTGAAATGCATGGGGTAGTTACATTGTTTTGTACAGAAAATGCTATTAAAAAGAAGGAACTCTAAAAGAGATGTCCACTGGCCAGCTCCCATACTTTTTAAAAAGAATCACATTTTTTTCTCTTTACTACATATATGTTACATATCTCCAAATAGTCAGAAAAAGGAAAACGCCAAGAGAAGACACATGAAAAGGCTTGGATTGACTTCAAATGGAAATCAAGCTTTGGATCATCTTCATGTGCAGAGAAGTGATACCTAAAAGCACATATCTAAATTATTTATTGCAGTTATATTTTACAAAAAAAAAAAAAAGTTCAATCAACCCTTTTAAAAGGAAAAGTGAGACGAAGGAGTCTTTCAGTACCTGAAATCAAGTGCACAAAAGGAAAGAAACTTTTAAAAAGCCCAAATGCATCTCAATATGAAAACTCTGTTTATTTCATGGGTACCAATCATTCCATCTCCATTCCCTCTCCTTGCACTCCCAGGTCTGGTGGGTCTGTGTTTTACCCTCACATCCTGTACCACCTGAGTTTGCAGAGCCCCACAGGAGCTGCCTCTTCCTGTTTCTTGATATATATCTTCTTGTTATCCCTTCGACAACGAGTCACTTCACAAACTCTAATAATTATTACCAAAAAACTGCAATGATAGTCAAGCGATTCAATATTAACAGAAAAAGACATGGAACAGATTTTTGCAGGAAGGACAAGACATGAACTCCAGCTGTGCTATTTCTCTTTAATCTAGAGATAAACCTAAAATACAGACAGAGTTAGTTCCCTCTCCCTCCATTCCCTTTCTTTAATGTGGATGTGATTTTTTATGTACAACCTACAAATCTTTCACTCAGAGTTATTTTGGCTATTTTAGTCCAGATGCACCCAACACATAAATGTGCATCGTTTCAACTAGTGTAGCTCCACTAGAAAGAAATAATTCAGGTTAAAACACTGTACAACAGAGATGATTGAAGAAATGTGCCATAACAAACAATTAGCAAATGACATGGTTGTAGATACATGAAAAAAAAAAAGGCTTAAAAGCTTTATACAGACCTAATAAAAAATTCATATAAAAATAAACAGTTTCATAAATTCAGGTTTGGGTTTTTTCTTTAACCTCTGAATATTTTACTGCTTCTTATCCTAATTACTACATAGGACAGTGCCAAGTACTGTCACTGATATCTGTCCCTATGTGGCAGATATTACTTCTCAAAATCTAAGATAATATATCTCAGAATGAATTAATGTTTTGGGGAGGTCGCAGGATTAATGGGATCTCTTAGAAAAATACCCTGACTCAGCTTATATTGAGGATTTCCACTTTTCCACAGCTTTGGGAACATCTCCTCTAGAACAGAACAGAATAAAACTGGTTTGTTTGGCAAAGCCCTCTAAGACCATCGAGTCCAAGTGTTCCCCCAGCACAGCCACGTCCACCACCCAACCCTGTCCCTGAGTGCCACAGCCAGATGTTCTTTTGGGAATGGTGACCCCACCACCTCCCTGGGCAGCCGGTGCCAACAACTCTCAACCCTTTCAGGGAACATTGTTTTCCAGATCTCCAATCTAAATCTCCCCTGGTGCAACTTGAGGCCTCCTTGCCCACCTGGGCTCCTGTTCAGGTGTTGTTGACCAGCACCCCCAGGTCCTTTCCCAGCTGCTGGTCCCCCACCCTGGAGCTGCAGGGGGACGTGCGGATCCCAGGGCAGGAGGTGGCACTTGACCTTGGGGAACTTCCCACATCTGGCCCCAGCCCATGGATCCAGCTGGTCAGCACATCTGTCCAAGGTCAATCACAGCCTCTGTAGACCTGCTGTTAAATATTTCCCTCCAGAGGAACTTGCTGATGGCAACTCTTAGTCAGAACATCACAAGTTGCAGGCATTCAGTTACCAACATTTCTACTCACACAACCTGTGCCCGGCGCTAATCCCGGAATTCAGATCCCCTCGTTTTTATCCATGTGCATCCCAAGTAAAGGGAATTCCCCCCAGTACCACACTCACCTGTTGCTCAGAGGATGGTACACAGCACCAGCTGCTTTGTCAGAGTCGCTGCAGGGACACACCCCCCCCACACAACCCCCAGCAAAATAAAATAATTAAAAATATTCCTTGCACAACACCAACAAACAGTTCTGCAGCATCATCCCAGGCTGCTTCCCCTTGATTAGAAACATTCGCTCCAATGAAGTTATTTTGAGTTGCAACCAAGTACATTATTACCTTGTATTCGTGAATGAATCATGCAGACAGACTTTAATTTAAAAAATAGTATTTTGTGCCTGAGATAGTATTTAGTGTTCTAGACCAAACGAGATTTTAGCCTCAATCCTAGGCAGAACCATGCTTTCTATGCCTTGATTATTTAAATATCAAATCCTCATCAAAACACACACACACACACAAAAAAGCTGTTTCAGAAGCATCACTTTTTAAAGGCTTAATATATTGATTACGTGTAATGATGGCTAAACCACTAAAGGTCAGATTCTACTTTGTCTATTAAAAAACAGGGAGATTTATCAATCAGTCTTTTTTGATTGCAAGCAGTATGTTTAGTAGATCTGAACATGCAAAAATCTGTTGTTGCAATTAGGGGATAGGTGACATGAAGGACAGAATCCAACCATGTCCAAAATAACAGGTACATTCATAATGACTGCAATGCATCCAGGGGTTGGGTGGCAAGAGAACTATTACAGTCTACAGGGGAAGAGGTAAAATATTGTATTGACAAATTGCGTTGAATTATCCTTTTAGGATTCATTCTCTGCAGGAGGATGTTCTCCCTAAAAATACCAGACCTATTAGGCCAAATTTTTGCTTTGAAAGAATTCTCAAAAGCCAGTAACAACTATTTGCAGGAAACACTAATAGTAGTTTCCATTTAATGGTTTTTTATGCAGATCCAAACTGTACCTGATGTCTCCCACTGCTCCCACCCTGAGGAGCCCAGGCCTGTCAGCAGCACCTAATTTAGGGACAAATATCTGTGCATCAGTGATACCTCCAAGATGCAGGACTGTGAAAATGTGTCACGTGCAGAATGTCCCCATCCATCCCTAGTACCACTCTCTCCCCTGCTCTTGTGTCACCAGCCCTGCAAACTCTCAAGGACACCCTGAGAAGGTGCAGCAGCACCTCCCAAGCCCTCCTTTATACAGGGCTGCACATTTCCTTAGGGGACCAGCCACTCCTGATGGGACTGCGCGTGATCAGAAACCAAGAGGATCGTATTGTGTTTGTTTGCTACCAGGTGACCTGCCCAGAGCTTTGTGAAGGGTTTCCCCCTCGAAACTCAACAATCTACAGCGATTCCAAATCACTGAAAGGCATCAGCAAGCCCTGCTCTGTTGTTGCTGCACACAGCAAATGCTTGGATCACAGGTTGGGAAAATCTTTATTCAACTATTCCCAGCAAAATCTAAGTGTGGTAACAAAATATTGAATTTTACCAAAACTACCCATTTTAGTGATTTTAATACGAAAATAAGTCTTACCTGTAAGATTTTTTTCTATCACTAGTGATTAATTACATAAATAAATGTGTTAATGTTCAAGCCAGAGGGGAAAAAAAAAAAGCAGATTGGTTTTCACATCTTTTGTTCTGTTCAATCTTCAAGACATTAGATCCAAAAAAAAAAAAAAAAAAAAAAAGAAAAAAGAAAAGTTCTTTGTAATCTTAAATCTGATTTACTTGGAAATGAAGTATTTTTGAAAACCCCTGTCAACCACGTTCAGCCACTGGAGTCATTGGACAGTTCTGGAAACTGCACATAACAATTTGATGAACATGGAGAAAGAGCTGCATTTAAGACTATTTCTGGAAAATGGCTTTTGATTGTGGTTTTTAGAGTGAACACAGGGAGGATTGAAATTATATTTCAGCTTTGGGAACGCTATTTGAAACATTTAACAAGAAGTCTTGAACCTTATTTACCACATATGTTTTAAAAAGGTTCTTTCTTGTCTAATAAGATGATTGATAAAGGGCATTTCTAATCAACAAGTAACAATTGTAAGAATTCGTTCTGCAGTAAAACATCCCTTCCATCTCTGAAGTGGAACTTGTTCAGAGTGCAGACCAGCTGGGTAATGCTTTTACCACCAGAGTTTGTGCATGAATTTCCCCTGGGGAAATAGATAGATTTCTAATCACCTATTGCTTCCTTTTGAACTATACATAAGGGATTTATGAAAAGGATTTTTCAGGCACGTCATCAGTCAGAGAGCTTTCGAGACAAATATTAGGTTCACAAAAGCCATTTTTGCACTACTGCTTGGGCACTCACAGGAGCAATCACTTCCTCCTGCCAACTCTCCGATTATTATGCAACATACCCGAGCTTTTACATTTATTCAGCATACACAACTGTGGTTCAATTTGGCACATTTTTGGTTTTTAAATATGAATAAGAATGCTTCAAAGAATAAAAATGAGTTGGGAAATATTTATACAAGAAGCTGAGTATGGATTAAAATTGCTTGGCATCAAAAGTAAAATTAGATGATGTTTAATTTAGTTTATTTATGAAGTTGCATTTGTTCAATTTAAATACGTAATCTCCTTTGAGAGAGTTCAGCTTTGCAAAATGATAATCTGTTCCTATATTTCTATTAGTTGTGATTTATTCTGATTCATTCCTTTGTTCAAAAATGCTAATGAAAGCAGATGATGCCGAAGAAGATCAACAAGCAACAACAGCCAATCCATCCATCAGTCTGAAAAGCGGGGAGAGACTGCACGGCACAGTCGAGCAAGAAATCCAAGACAAACAATTTCCAGGGAGACACCGGCTATGGAGAAAGCCAGGCAGAGGGACTCAGCTGCTAGGCTGAACTAGCATGACCTTAATTCTCAATAACTCATCTCAAAAACTCTTGCAAAGACACACTGCAAATTACCTTTCTCCTCTGGGTATATATTTAAGAGAGACGGAGTGCTAAAAATCAACCTTGCCGGGCTTTGATGCTGCGGCCCCAGGGAGACAAACCCCTGCCAAAGGCTTTGGGGCCGTGCAGGTTGCACGGAGAGCTGAAGGACAGGTTGGTGGCAGCTGTGCCGCCCCGTACGTGCCCCGAGAAGGCACCGAAGGGATTGGAAAATCAGCCATTCGGGCTCTGCACTTGGTTTATTCCCCTGTCACTAGTTGGTTTATGTGTTTACTCTATTCCTTGGGTAAGACCCTCCCAGCTCCTGGGATGTCTGTGGAGTGGGAGCAGAGCTGGGCCATAAAATCCTTCTCCCTGTTCCAGCACCTCAATCTCCTACAGCTGGAGCCACAAACTCTCCTCATAAACATCCTCGAGGCTTGCCGGGGTCGGGACTTTGGTTTACAGCAGGACACACAATAGAATTTGCCACCAATAACAGAGATCATCAGAAATATCTTAAATAATTACATCAACACTTTTTCCATCCTCTAAGCAAACCAAAAAACCTCCAAACCGCTGCCAATGATCTACATTTGTTTTTTCCTACAAGGCTGTTTCTCCTGGGCACGCAGAGAACATCACACCTTCTGCCCTTCCCATGGAAGCTGATCAGTCCTGCCTGTATCTCATATAATAATAGGTTAAGGGGAGGGAATCCCTATTTCTCTACTTCTGCTTGGTTTGCCCTCCTCACAAAGCGGTGAAAAAGAGTAGGATCCACTCCCTCCTCCTTCCAGAACCGAAAACATTTGGGGCATCACCACAAATGTTTTGTGCCATCCAACTCAATGGAGCATGTGGCTCATTCCACAGCCCGTCCAGTCTTTTGCAGGAATGAATTCCGTAGCTCCCAAGAAATTTTTATCTTGAGCAACCACAAGTTTGTTTTCTCATTGCTGTGATGGAACTTGGTTGCTATTAAAAAAAAAAAAAAAAAAAGCAGCAGAGTCATGGGAGAGGAAGTCAAATCCATGTAAAATTTTTGACCTGACTAAAGCCTCAGGCTCGGAGGTTCTGTGCTCACTAGAGGACGAGCACAAAGAGCAGACCAACGTGGTAACGTCCTGCTCCTTGGGGTAACTCCTCAAGAGGAACATCTGGCAGCCCGTAGGAGAGTTGGAAAGAACTGGCTGTAAGGTCAAACAAGAATTACTGAGGAAGGGAGTGGGCCGTGTGTGGGGGAGGGAACACAAAATCGGTATTGTTTGCAAGTGAACCACTGAAAGATTAACGTTGAATGGAATTAAACTACGTAGTAAACTGAACGATAAAAAGGATTTTGTAGCAACTGCTCTCTCCTTGGATGCTTTCAGAGATATACACATATGTCTATGCCTACATACATACCCACACATATGTATTTTCTTTTCCATGGGGAAGGATTTCTCCATCCAGCACTGCTCAGGACTCTCCTCAAGCACAGCGAAACCTGCCCTAATCCCAGGAATCTTGGGCAGTTTCCGGTGTCAGTGGCAGCACTTTCAGCGCTGAGCCCGCACTTCGATTTGCTCTCTGCTGTCACAACCCCTGGGTCGTGCTCTGCCTAAAGAGAGCGGGGTTAGGCCTTCCCGTTCACCCCAGGGGATAAATCCAGCCCAGAGGCTTTCCAGGGAATCACAGGCCTTAATCCTCTTTGATTCCCATTGACCACAAGGGCATCTCAGCACTGAGCTCTGTGCTACTGTCCACCAATGTATTTCTAGTTACCTGAACATTTGTTCTTTCACAGAATTCCAATTCAGATTTATTTTAAAATATTACAGTTATTCTTCTCGCAGGGTCTGGCAGTTAAAGCTCTGAAGGTATTGCTACTTACCTTATTGATAATAAAAAATTCAACATGTTCTGTATCTGCTGCTCTTATGTGCTCCACATAAGATAAAGGACGGGAACAAGATTTCCTTAGAAGGAAGCTGGACCTGATTAAGAAATTATATTGTAGTTTTCTCTAACAAGTAGTGGGAAGAAAATCTGCGAAACCACTTTTCTAGCAATATTTTTAAAGACACCCTCTTAATCCAAAATAAGATATGCAAATGAAGCTTGTATGTTAAGACCTCATGCACTCAATTTTAGTTCTTAGAAAGGTTCAAAAAAAACCCATTTCAGATGTCTTCCATTTTCTCCTTCATTTCTTTCCATCCAGTTCTGGTATCAGAATCACGTTTCCAGATTAAAACTTCTAAGTGTACTTCTAAACTCGAAAAAGGAGGACAAGGGCAGGGAAGAGGACACTTAATTTATTATCTTTTCACATTAGAGTTACAGGGAACCTTAATGATATACCAAGCTATAAACCCTGTAGCTGGTACTGTATTAATCATCTGTCTACATGAGAACTCCGATAAATATATAATCCTATTTCTGCATTGCAGATTTTGTATGTCCTTTCCTCAGATTGCTGGTTCTTTTTCCATTATTTTGTCAACATTGCTGGAGGGCAGGATCCATACCAAGGTAGGGAATGACATGCTAACTCCAGCTGCTTAAATTGAACTGCTGTATTAAGATTCATAAGAAGATAACTGAAGAAACAGGCTTTGCAGCAAAGAGCACCATTTTGGAACAGTCAAAGCAGTTTGTTTCTACCAGCCCATTCTCCCTCGACCAAGGTCAAGCTTGTTGCCAGCCCCGGGCAACAACTGGCCCACTCAGGCCTGCCTCCAGCCTGGGCACGAGCCAGGGCTGACCTGCACATCCAAAGAATTCCATCTGAGACAGGCTCCAGTGGTCTCCATCCATGTCTCCCATTGTTATATCATACAGGCCTGGAAAAGATAGACTCCCTCTTTTGTCTTCCCATTTCAGCCCAAGCATGTAAATAAATCCTCTACATTCTATACCTGTCTCTAATGTTTAGGCACTACACAGAACAGGCAGAAACACCCAGTCCTATTTTGGAGGGACCGAAACAGGATTTAAAATCAAATGAACAAGAATATTCTGCAAACAGTGGTGCAAACACACCAACAGAGTGTCCTGGGGACTAACAGCTCCCCACATCAACTTGGGAATAAAACATCAGCTCCAAAGCCCTGGGCCCTGAAAGGGAATTCTTGATGCAGCAACAGAAATATCAGGGCAGTCCTTTCATGCTCTTTCAGGGCAACCCAAGGCACACAAGGCAGCCCCCTCTGGGACAAGGAGCTCTGTCCTACCCCATGCAAAATGGGGTGAGAGAGGCACCAAACTTAGGAAGAACCAAAGAAAATAACCTGCAAAACTAAGAGCCTGTGTCCAAGCCCACGCAGAAAGCTGGGAGTTGTGTTGCATGGAAATGAGGCGTATCATTACCTCTGGAATCCTCCTGCTCCACCAGTTTATTTTCATGGCATTTTTCAGCCATCTTCTTCAGCAGTGCTGATTTAGCACTACCATTTTATCCTGCAGTTCTCTGCATAACAATCACCACTACAGCATTACAGAGGCAACAAGTCCTACCATAATGCAAATGTCCTCCTTGGGTACTGCAACAATTTGCATTGCATCTAAGAAGCCGCGTGGAATTCTTCTGCGAATGTCCCAGGTTAGCTAAACTGCTCATAAATAGGTATTGCTTCAAGCACTGGGGGAGGGAGGATGACAATCTCATTTCATTGTCAAAAGCAACATGAAGTCATTATTTCATTGTAATTGCATTTCCCCAGTCCCTTAATATCAAACATCATTTTGATGTATTTTTAGAGCAGCATGTAAAATCTTCATTGCAAGTCAAGCAGAGGAAAGGAACACAGTAAGCACACAGCGTAAATTAAATAGCTGTCCTCAGCCAGGACAAGAGTTTCTTCTCAAACCGACTTAAAAAGGACACAAATCAATGCTGCCTGCTGACATTTGGGATTGCACATTTCCCAAGGAGACTGGAACAGTTTATAGGGAACACTGTTCCCTTCTAATTACCTTGGTGACACAAGGTGTACCGTTCTGAAAGACAAGTCGTAACAGTAGCTGTGGATTTTTATTGTGCTTCATCAGCACCAGTGCTGGTGTCAAGGTTAGTGCAATGCTGAGCACGACCATTACAACGCATTCATCCAGCCCGTGCATTGCACATGCCAAAACAAAGAGCCACCACACCTCTGCAAAGTGTCACTTGTTCCTCAAGGGCCACCAACGCACAGAAAGCCACCAGACAATGATTGGGGATGGCAGTGTCCGTGTTGGGAAGGCCACGGCTGAGCTAAGCAAAGGAGCAGGAACGAAGATCCTCCCCATTGCTCTTTGTGGAGAAGAGTGCCCCAGTCTGTTGTAGGTGACAAACGTCTTCAATGAAGGATGCAGCAGACAACTGGATGTGCAGGAGGGTGTAAACATGCCCCAAACTGTTCAACCCTCATGCATAAACCTGCTCCTTGCTGGTTGAAACTTGGGTGGGCTGCTTGAAAATTTTGGTGATACCTGGACTAAATAACAGAAGTGGAGCATGGAAATAGTGAAGAGAGATGAGACAGCACCACCAGAGAGGCTGATAACGTGCAGTGTTTCTGCCACGACCACTGAGATTTGGGGAACTGAGGCCCCTTGGGTTCCACAAGGAAGAGGAGACTGAGCAAATGGACTCCCCAAAGAAGTGGACTCTCAGAAAAGGTCCTCTGGGTTAAAAAAGCGGAGACTGGACAAAGGCCCCTGGAATTCTGAGATGCGTGGAGACAAATGCCATGGCAATGCCTGTGTGGGAGATCAAGTAGGGTAAAAGTGCTAAACTTGTTGGATCTTGAACAAACCTCAGAATCCAAGCCCAGGATGGGCTGTCATTCCCTGCCTTACCCGTGACCGCCGGTGGGAATTGTTGCATCTGACTTTAACTGGGTTATGCACAGAGAGCAATCCTTGAAGACATTTGAAGTGCTGTATCCCAGCTGAGGTACAAAGTCTACACTAAACTGTGCTGTGGAGCGCAGTTCAAACAAAAGCACACATGATAACTTATAGCAGGGCAGCTCTTGTCTAAGTAAAAATCATCTTGGATGAAGTGTATACACGAGGAGTGCCCCTTACTCCAAAAGCCTAACTCATTTCCAGAGGTCAGGACCTGGGAAGGTCAGAGAACTGGCCAGGCAATGACTACAGAAACAGCTCTTTGCCCAACATCTCCCCGATAAGCATCTTCCCTATCCTGTTTCCTCATTCTGTGCAACAGATTTTTCAGCAAGATCTAAATCAGATTGGACTAAAATCTCATTTTACTTTTAATTCATTTCATATGGTTTTATTTTTAACTCACTTTAATTGAAATGCAGTGAACGAAATTATCAATTGAAATTACTTCATCAGCTGTGAGTCTTCATTCTTTAATATATAAAATAAGCTCTTAGTAAATGTGAATCACTGATTTTTCTGTTTCATCCTCAAAATCTAGGATGCTGATGCGACATATTGGGATTTCAACATTGCAACTTGCACACTCTTAACCGTGAACACCTTCAGGATATTGACCATTTTTGGCATTTTTTTGATAACGCAGTGCTTCAATTCTGGGCTAAATCTTGAAACTGCAGTTCCAGGTCTAATCCTCTCCTTCCAAGTAATTTCTTTCAATGTGATAGCCAAGTGCCTTATTAATAACCTGGATGATACAACTGTGGAAGTCCACCAATGCTATGAAACGGGGAGGTGTAGTTGGTATCACCAGGTGGTTGGGCTGCCTCCCAGAGGGACACAGAGGATGGAGCAGTGGGACAAGGGGAGCCTCAGGATGTCCAGCCTTTGCTGACCCCAGGGAGGAACCCCCCCAGGCAGGACAGGCTGAGGGCCAGCTGGTGGGGAAGGAGCTCTACGGAAAAGGCCTTGGGGTTCCTGGTGGACCCAAAGTTGACCACGAGCCAGCGGCGTGTCCTCACAGCCAAGAGCTCCTGGGCTGCGTCAGGAGCTGTCCCCTCCTCGTAGCACTGCTGGGACACCCCAGTGCTCTGCTGGGCTCCCAGTACAAGAGAGACATGGACTTCCTGGAGCAAGTCCAGGGAAGGGATGGCCAAGGTGATAAAAGTGCTGGAGCACCTGGCATGCCAGAAGGAGGTTGGAAAAACTGGGACTGTTTAGCCTGGAGAAGAGAAAGCCCAGGGGGACCTTGTCAGTGCCTGTAGACATCTGATGGAAGGAGGAAGGAAGATGGAGCCAAACTCTTCTCAATGGTGCCAAGTGAAAGGCAAAAAGGCAACGAGACCAGACAAATATGGAAAACTGCATTTAAAGGTGAGAAAACTCTGAGGGTCGTCAGACTCCGGCACAGGTTACCCAGGGAGGTGGTGAAGTCTCCATCCCTGACTGGACACAGCCCTGAGGGATCTGTTATAGGTGACTCCACTTTGGGCAGGAGGGGCTGGACTGGGTGATCTCCAGAGGTGCCTGCCAACCTCAACCATTCCCTGACTCTGGAATCAGTCGGCTTCTCCCCCATTTCACCTTCACCGCGTGTGGAAAGGAGACACAGGGTAACAAATGCACAAACCCTTTCATATAAATCCCAGTCCCCACTGTAAGTCCCGCTCTAGGTTTTCCTGTTAAGTGCTTCCAGGATTCTCTGAGAGCCTGGCGCACAGTCCTGAGGTGCTTTAACTGTGCAATCAATATTTTAAAAACAAAGAAAAACATACCACCAGCAGGATGAACTTGTTTATATACAGTGTAGCAGAAGGGAAGGATTTTGTACCTTGGTTACCATTGCCCAACTCTGCAAACTCTGATATCTAAGCAGGCATTCCACATCCCTTATGAGCCTCCATATTTCACTCATCTGCAGTGCTAGGAAGGAACATGTCCTGCATTTTATAGTGCTGACAGACTCTTAAAATTATTTTCCTAATTCTGGGCCATTTTAAAATAGACTTCATTCCCAACACAGCCCTTATAAAGTGATTCTTTTTCTTCAATTGCAAATATCCAGTTTTAAGGTCAAAAATGAGATCATATATCAAGAAAAATAACATTAAAAGTATGCTTTTTTTTCCCTAAACATGAGGAAAACCAGAAAAACTTCAAACAAAAACCCCACAGCTCTTAAAACTGTACCATATGTTTATGTTTTCTACAAAAGGGCACCAAACTTTAAAAGAAAGATTACCAAAAAAATGCCATTAATCATCTTCATCGCTTTATGTATGAAATTAAAGCCTACATATTTCTATAATCTACATAAGCCTATATATCATTTCATATATATATATATACACACACACACACACATATGGGAATATAAAAAAATTCTAGCATACAAAGCATAACGTGAGTACAGAGAAACCTTTTTCTCTTATGCAACCATTCCACTAAAGATAAATTACCTTGGAACACGCCGGCTACACGGGGGCTAGAGAGGGATAAATTCTAGGGAGCCTGGTGGTGCTGAGCATCCCTGAGCATCCCTGCTGGGCAGGATCCAGCCCTGGCGGGTGGAAGGCGAGCTGAGCTGCCCGGACTGCAGGTGCTGCAGAGGCTCCGGAACTCTCTGGGTCACCCCAAGCTCTGTTGCTCCGTTTGAGCCCTCCTGGCAGGGAGCTCCATTCGGAGCAGAGTCATCGCTCCCTTCCTGCCTCACCGAGGGAAGAAGCCCACTGGAAGCCCCAGAGAGGCCGCCTGAAGCTTCAGCAACACCTTTTAATGCAGGGATTCCACAAAACCACCTCGTCAGGAGCAGATGATTTAATCCTTGGCTTTTTTTTTTTTTTTTTTTTAAACCCCTTTTTTCAACTGACGTATTAAAATTCATCAGAACGTGTCATGGTAGTCGTGGGGGGTTTTGTCATTTGATCAGATAATGCATAATATGAATGTAATTAACCAGCCAGAAAAGCATAGCAATATTTGCTAAATCCCAGCAAACTGTGATATCCTTCTTTGTCTCTCCTTAAAAACATAATGAAAAAGCTGGCAAAAGGCAAGCTTAATTCTTGACAAGGTTTCACAGCCAGGTTAATGAAATAAACCACTTTTTTCCCTTCAGAACCTTATTTTAGGTCCAACCTGTAAAAGCATTTCCATTTATTACAGGAAGCAGGTTCAATTTGCAGAACTAGCAGCTGCTGAAGTCCTACTGCAGTGTAATGGGGTTCCAGTGAGTGGGAGAGAGAGTTACAAGGTCATGACTTCTACATTTATTCCAAAATGTACCAAGGAATTACTACATACTCAACTGACATTTGACAGTATGAACTGCAGGATGAAATTTTTTTTTTTTAAAAAAGCGAAGCCACTTGTAACATTCTTATGTATTAGCAGAATATAAACTCACATTTGCAGTATTCCGACGGGAATGTATATATATTTAGCATGATTCAAAAAATGTTGCATCCCAAGTCCAACAGCACCAGAAAAGACAAACTGCATATTTTAAACGCTGGGGAAAGACAAAACAGGAAAAAATAATCCTTCAAAGCTGTTTCCTAGTTACGTGATATGAAATTTTAGAGAAAAAAGCACTCACAAAAGTGACTTCATGGAAGCTCTTGGAAGAGCAGTATGATACCTAGTTCATCATTACCATGTCTTCTGGAACCTGGAATCCTACTGAGAAGCAGGAAACTCTTCCAGGCTGCTCCAATATATATGCATGCAACCTTTTTACATACACAGAGAGCATGAGAAATACCAGGCAGTTTTCATTTGCAATAGGAAAAAAATTTGACCTTTCCTGTGAAAATTCATGTATATTTATCATTGATGTGGGCCAAAATCAATTCTGCACAGAAATGAAGACAGATGTACCAAAAGGCTGAAAAGGGGGCACACACACAAAAAACAACAGGAAAAAATCCCCTCATGCTGCATTGCTATACACAACTTATCTACAAGCCTTATTTTATCGCCTTATTCACAAACTTAGTCATTTTAGCAGCACTACAGGGAAAATACGACGCAGTTCTTCACAGGTAGCAATTTCGACTAAAATGAGAATAATGTGAACAAAGTAAAAGCTTTGTATGTGATCAAAGACCTGCTGGATACCTGAGTCAAACAGTTATTTCAGAGCAAGGTACCAGAGCTAGTCATGCATATGGATGACCTCTCACAAATTAAATGCTAATCAGGAATGCATCTCAGCATTAAAAAAAAAAAAAAAAACCACACAAAAACATGTGCACTATGAAGTAGATCTGCAATTCTTTTTCCTAAGCAGAGACTAACAAACCCCCTTCGTTATCGAGTTCATACCGCGTGTATATCTAACATTATATATCTAACCTCAAAGCCCGGCGATAAAAGCGCAGTTTTGCCCTCCGGAGCGGGCCGGCCGTTTCCAGCCATCCCAACTTGTGTAATGTCTCTGCAATCCTTCAGCAGAGCCCCTCGCGGGATGCCGGGGGGGAGTGCAAGGGCCGGGAGTCCTGAGGAGCTCCGGGCATGCAAAGCCAGCGCTCTGCCCCTGCCCGAGGAGCCGCTGGCTCGGAGCCCCCTCGGTACTCACCTTGCGGGAGGGACGGCGAGCGGCGGGGTAAGCATCGGCCCCCCGNNCTCCCGGCCGGCTCGGGGCTCCGCCGCTGCCCACGGCCATGGCCCCGCCAGCCCCGGCGAAGGACGGCCAGTGCCCACGGAGCTGCCCCGGCGCGGCTGCCACAACTTCCAGCGGGCAAACGGGAGGCTGGGGCAGAGGAGCTGCCGGCGCCGCAGGCAGGGATCAAACGCACACAAGCTCCCTTTACATAATCGCAAATGACTCCTGTAATCTTAGGTTTGCTCTTAAAGCGTCGGATGCTTCAGGAACGGCCAAAAGCTTCTCACCCCCCAACCCCACCACCCCGTGCAGCGTTCAGGGCTTTTGGAGCTGAGTCTTCTTTTAATGAAAAATAAAAAAATAAAAGCCTGCCTGTCAAAATTCTCAGTTGTTGTACCTCAGAAAGCCGTTCCCCACCTTGCCATAGGAAACATCATACATGCTTAAAAGGAATTATGGAAAATTCCCGGTTTCTTCCACAGTATTTTCTAATCCGTCTCAATAGAAAGGCAATGTTTGGGGTATTTAACCTGAGTGTCCTTTACTTCCCACCAAACGCATTGAAAGAACTATAAGCAGCTCTAGATAGAAACCTAGCTGAGGATTACAGATTTTTCCAACAAGAAATAGCTTTGTCCATCATAAGAGAACATTAAAGTTAGAAAAATACAACAGCCAAACCGCACTGCTCACATTTAAGGGTCTTTTCTGCATCTCACTTCTGAAAGGAAAAAAAAAAAAAGGCACATCCGATTCTTACCAGCGATGATAAAAGCAAAATCCCATCCACGTGTTTTCCTCATCGCTAAAGCACCGATTTAATCAAAATCAAGCCCATATGTTTCAAAATACAGAAGGAAAAAAAAAAAAAAAAACCAAACCACAAAAAAAAACCAACCAGATCACGCTGAATTTTCGACCTACCGAAGCCCAGCGAGCGCTTTCTGATGCAAGAGTGCCTCTTCCTTTGAGCTCTGCGGCTCCGCTCTGACCTTACGGAGCCAGCCCCGCGAGCCGCAGCGTTACCTTTGCGGAGGCTCCCGGGGCGCGCAGCAGCCCCCACTGCATCACTCCGCGCCCGCGCTCCGGCCGCCCCGTTCCCCCCGGCTGCGGGCCGCCAAAGAAACACGCTCAGAGCGCAAAGGGGAGAGATTTTTTTATTAGTGGTAGTATCGCTAGCATCATCATCATCATCACCATCATCATCCTCGCGCCGTGGCTGCCGCTACTTACTTGGCGAGGCTGGCGCGGCGCTGGGCGCTGGCGGGCGGAGGGCGGCGGGCTCGGCAGCAGCGCGGGGCGGGCGCGGAGNTCTCTGCATCCCTCGCATCCCTGCATCCCCAGTATCCCTACATCCCCTGCATCTCTGCATCCCTCGCATCCCTGCATCCCCAGTATCCCTACATCCCCTGCATCTCTGCATCCCTCGCATCCCTGCATCCCCAGTATCCCTACATCCCCTGCATCTCTGCATCCCTCGCATCCCTGCATCCCCAGTATCCCTACATCCCCTGCATCTCTCACATCCCTACATCCCTGCATCCCCCGTATCCCTACATCCCCTGCATCCCTACATCCTCTGCATCTCCGCATCCCTGTATCCTCACATCCCTGTATCTCCGCATCCCTCACATCCCCGTATTCCCACATCCCTGTATCCCTCCATCCCTCGAGCAGGCGCAGGATGCGGCGGGGGCTTAAACACCGCAGTGCCCGCGCTGCGAGCGCCGATTCCACCCCGACAGCGACGGCAACAACATGTCCGTGCTGCGGATCGCTCCATAATCGCTTTCTGCAAAGGTACACTTTGCTCTCCCCTCCCTCGCTCTCTGCTTTATGTAAGAACGGTGTTGATTCTAATGAAAATAACAAAAGGAAAAGAATCCTTGCAGGGCCGTGGCTTTTGTGTCGTGTTTGTGCCCCTGCCGTGCCTTCCAGAAATCCAAAACCGCCCAGGAGGGACACGCTAAACAGCCCCCTGCTCAATGTGATCTGGTCACAGCAGCACACGCTGTAAAACCACACAAACATTACAAACGTGCCAGAGCCGGTCTCTGCTCTTCTCTTCCCTCTGCCTTCCAGCCTTGCAGTTGGAGGAATTACTGCATTTTATTTGGAGCGTCTTACCACCTATTACGAGTTCTTAGCACATACAGAACATACAGGCTTTTTCAATGGGATACCACGTTATGGCACTGTAAAAATAACCCCAAGCCCTAAAAATAAGACACAGACATCAGTCCTTTAAAGAGCATAACATTTTCTGTGTAATAGTTTGTTTTTTAAAAAGCAAATTGCGATCAGTATATGTACCACGTCCAAACTGCAACTTCAAACTCATTACCTTGAATCATTCGGTCCTGATAGTGGTTAAACACAGGAAAATACCATGGTCTTGGTAAGGAAAGTACAGAACAGTAGAGACACAAGTTGGGATGTGTTCTGTGGCATCCCAGGACAGCAGTGGCTCCTGACTGCACCCTGCCTTGCACAGAGTGGGCAGTGAGCACACACCTCCCCAAGCAATAACAGGAGTAGCTGTGCTGATGCTCTGTCATCCTGCCTTACTCGCTGCTCAGAATATCAATTCAGCCAGTTAAACCAAAAGTCTGCACTGCACCAAAATGGAAGCTATTAAAAAAAAAAATAATAAAAAGAGAGAGAGAGAGCTGGGATCATTGATCAGGAGTTTTATCTATGCTGATCAATTTATTTTTTTTTAATGAAGTAAAATGTAAATTGGGACTAGGATCAATGCAGATTTTCCTCATGTAAAACTGCCTTTATCATTAGGAAGCTACAGGCAATGACATGCATGCCAGGACAGTAGAGGCAGTGACTTTGGGTTATATTAAGCAGAGAGACGTGTCCCCTTTTCCTCAGCAAGTCTTCAGTACAACCTGCAGCTGTAAGGAGTGTGCAGTGCAGCTCAGACTGAATTCGAGCATGGAAAAAAACAGCACCAGGGCAAAAAAGTGGTCTGTTTAAATGTGTTGTGCTTAGGACCCAGACCCATCAATGCCGGTGACCTCTGCTGCTCTGCCAGACAAGCAGGAAGATACTGAAATAACCCGCAATTGTCTGGCTACTGAAATTCTTTTTTTTTTTTTTAGTAAAAATTTTAAAGGCAATTTGAAAAGCGGTAAGAGGCTGATTGACACAGTGCCAAAATACATTAGAAATTATTTTTTTCTTTACATTGTCTGTCCTGAAAGAAGAGAGAAATAGTTTAAAGAGGTTAAACACAGCATGAAAACTTGTTCCATACATTTGGCCGTTGCCAGTTTGAGCAGGACTGTTCTCAAAGACTGTCACTACACAAACTTGCGATTAGGTACAGAACCATATAGCCTATACCAGAAAATACTCTAATTCTTATTTTGGATTAACAGAATAGGCAGGGGGATAAGAAAAGAAGAAAAATAAGGGAAAAAAGAACGTTCAAAAAGAAAGAAAATCTTTTTTAACATATTATTATATACCAAATCCAACCAACCCATTTTTCACATGGATATTCCCAGTGCCCACTTAACACAGGCCTCTCCAGAGTAGCAGAGTATGCAAGGAGATGTCCAAGCCATGAACTTTTTTGCCAGGCTCTTCTGTTTGGAGCCTGCTCACAGCATTGTGTCCATTTTCCTGCCAGTGCTGGCTCTGCCTCCACCCCAACCGAAATGCTACAAACCCTTCGTGCTGCTGGACACCCCGGAATCTTCCAGGATCCCACAACAAGTCAGCGTGGAAGGACCACAGAGGGTCACCTGGTCCAGCCTCCCTCAAGGTGGCCCATCCCAGAGAACACCAGCACTGCCACAATAAACACAGGAATTTCTCTGGTTCCTGCAGGAAGAGGGAGGTTCCAGCTGCAGGGCTGCAGGCACACGCTCGATACCCTCCAAATTCCAAGCCCCCTATCCCAAGGATACCTGCTCTCCACAGCAGAGAGATACACCAGAACCTTCTAACCAAAGCCAAACCCAGCCATTCCACACCCAGAAATGGGCTATCCAGTAAATAGCACCAACATTCCGAGCTCAGAATTTAAAGAGTTGGGGGGGTTATTAATTATTATTTTTCGAACACAACTGTGAAAAACTAACATTCTCCCACTCACTTGGCTTTCAGCAAGTGCAACTCCAAATGGCTGCAGTGTTGGCTGGGGCTGTTTCTAGATATTCCATCATCAGATTTCGTAGCCAAGCACCAAACCATCTGAGCAGTGCCCACCCTGAAATGAGGGTTTGCCGGCGCGTCTTCGTGCCTATTAAAGCATCCGCCAGCATATTATTTAGCTCTGACAGAACAACAATTTAACACCTTAACTTGGGGGCAAGGAGTGGAAATGGAGCAGAAAAATGGAATGGAAAACAGAAAGATGCTCCTTGGAACTAAGTTTAAAAGCACGACAATGCTTATGGGCTGTGAAAAGAGTGAAACTTGAGCTATTGAACTTGAATGGCAACTTGAAAAAATGTTTTCACCAGTAAAAGTTCAACTGATGATTTTTATTCAGGGGCAAAAAAAGAGCCCACCTAATTTCTTTGGAGAAAAGTTTAATTCCATATGTGCTGATGATAGACATGATAAGCATATTTCAAGGTTTTTATGAGATAATTAACAACAGGAAATGCAGGAACATAATTTTAATTCTTCTTTCAAGATCTTCAGGACCAAGACCTCTTTTTCAGTGAGGTTGTCCAATCAGAGGAATAGCACTGGAAAGCAGTAGCAGATTTCTAATATTTTCCTAATCACAACCCAGATACTTAAACTAGAACAGCAGACTGGCAGCCTTTCTTATTTTTAAACCTCATTTGCTACGTTTTAAAAAGAAGAATGAAATCTGTTTTCAGACTCTCTGTTTCTCCAGCGTGGTAACATCACGCAGTAATATTCCTGCAACGAAACAGCTTGCGTTTCCAAACCGGGCACACGTGTTGTTATCCTGGGAAGCAACATGACCTAATAAAAGACGTGGAGGAGAGGGACCTCAGAACACTCACGTTCAAGGACTTGCCCTGCTGTTCCTTGACTGGGAGATGTTAGTAGGTCACTTGAACCCACCGTGCTTCAATTTCTCTAACTATAAAATAAGTGGATTCTCTAGTTGAAATTACAGCGGTTAGGAGTTGGTTGGTTGCTTAACTCTTTCCCACCTTTGAGGGAAGGTGTTTGACACACCCGAGTGTGCCCAGGGAAGTACTGAGGCCAAGGAGATAGGCAGCATTCCTGGGGGTTGCACTGGGTCATCTCCAGAGGTCCTGTCCAACCCAAACCATTCCCTGTGTGATTTAAACCACGTAAGCTCACACTTGCCTTGAACTATTTATCTACCACATATATTTTACTGTCCAAATTCTTACTTGTTCTGGCTGATGAATTGTTGCAGTTCTGACCAGCTGACTTCCTTGACCAGAATCCCAACTTTCTCGATGTCTGAAAGGAAAACTACCAGCTAGCCCCCACTGCAGCTCCCTCCCCTCCTTCAATCTCCACTCTCTGAAAACACCATTTTTTCTTCTTTCATCACCCAAAAATCATGCCCCAAAAGGCAGATATCTCCAAAGCTGGGCTGGAGTTGCTGTCCCCCTCCCTGCCACATTATCAGTGCTCAGAAAACAAAACAGAAAACAAAACCGGACTCTGAGAAGAATCACCCAAGCAGGTAGAAAGGTCATTAGGCCATTCCAAGAAGAACAAAGCCTAGGGAAAGCAGAGCCGACTGAAAAAAGCAATAATAAGCTTCAGGTACCCAATAAAGTTTAAGTAAACCTGGCTCGCTGCCACAGAGTGACCACAGCAGTGACAGAGGGGCATCTTAACAGCCTCCACCGAAGGGACCTGCAACATCCAACACAGCCAAACCTAAATCCACCACTGAAATCAGCTTCCTCGGGATCTCAGCAGTCTAAGATGTGCCTAAGAACATGAAAAACTGGGACACAAGCATTCCAGCTCTTTTTAAATTTAAAGGCAGAGTCTTCCAGATCACAAGTGGATGAAAGAAACATTGGCACTCCAAACAAATCTTAGCCAAGGGACTGGCCCAACAAGAGCATTGAAGAACAACCTTCTGAGTGTACCACAACTTCCAGGAACTGAAGAACGAGATGGTCAATATTCTTAGGAATCATCCTTTCATTTAGTCCGTATTTAAACCCCATAAATGTGCCAGTTTTCAAAACTTGTGCCAGCTGCCCTCTAGCATTGAACTGTTTACTTAATATAATACAGTGATATCAGCAGGGGGACTCAAGTCATTTGTGGCTTTCCACTATGGGAATTCCCTTCTCTGTGCTCTGGAAGGGACTGTTAGTCTTTCCCTGCAGTCTCATATCATGGTTGGTTTAGTCATGATGGATATTAGAAATTTAATCTAAATTAAGGCCAAGACAAATTATGGGATTATACAATTAAAAGGGATTACATCAATTCACATCAAACTACAGATTTCCAACAATCCAGCTTTGAAGAGTGTTTGTAAATCAGGATGAAACTTTACATGAGGAGAAGAGTTACATGGAACCACCTCTGTATTGCACCAAAACTATTCCCCCAGGAATAACCAGAGAAGTTTGGAATCAGCATTTTAGTCCAGTACCTTCTCCTGATATCACTGATGCAAAATACTACCACAATGCCACAGAGGCTGTTTTTCCTTCTTACTGGCTAACCTTCTGTATGGGAAACCACTCAATTTCTGTTTGAAAAGGCCCTTCAGAACAGGATGCGTTCGGAGGAGCGTCCTCTCCCATGAACCTCTGTATGACTATGACCTGGATATGAACCTCAAGTACCCCCTTTCCATAGCCATGACCTTGGACTGCCCCTTAAAAATGAACCCATACATTATTCTATTTTAACTGCTCCACTCTGACAGTCTTTTTGAGACAGATTAGACAGCAATAAATAATAGCACAGACTTACATCACAAATATGGCCTGTTAATAATATTATTAAGGAAATGTGTCCTCCTTTTAAAAAATTCTTTAAGCTTTCCTTCTTCAATATACGGACTTTTCATACATACCTTGATATCCTAACTGTGAAGCTCATTACATTGATACAGTAGCCTTTTTATGAAATGGCTAAGAATTGAAGCCTCTATCAGCCTTATTTATTACTCTAGTAAAAGCAAATTATTAACACAAAGGGAAGTAACAGTGGGACAAGGTTCACTCACTCTCAACAATTAAAAAGGGCCAAAAGAATTTTAGCAAACTGTGATAAAAGGACTTAGCAAATTATACAACTACGATACATATTTCCTAGCGATTCATCACCTTGGGTGAATTCCTTGTGTTGTGTTGAGGCTTTTCCCAATATAATAAAAGTCTATGTATAGCTTAGTGGGTAAAGCAAGCTGAGCTGTTAAGCTTTGCTAAGCTGCAGGTATCAGTGACCTGGTGCTGACAATCATCCCGCATGGGGAACGTGCACACATGGGCAGCTCCCAGGGCATCCAGGGACCCCATCCCAGGAATCACCCCGGGAATCACCCCAGGCTCCTCAGGGGGCTGTCCCCATGCCCCAGGGCTCTCCCTGCTGCAGGGCCACAAAGCTCAACTAAAGACCTCAGCTCTTGATGGTGCTCTGAGTGGAAAGAAGAAACTGGAGCCCACCTGACACATAAATCACTATTAACCTCAGAGGTTCCTCCCTGTTCCACAACCTCCTACCCTGGGAAAAGCAGTCAGTGTGTGCTGGCTGATGTCACCAGGGCTGGCACTGCCACCTCTCTCTCCGTGGTAACTCCAGAGCCTCCAGAGGTTTCACTGGAACTGGCTGGAATGTGTTGGTACAATCTGAAATGTTTCATACCAGTCCTGTCCTTTCCTCGCATGGCAGGGTTTGACAGAATGGTTGCACTTCAGCCAAAACAAGCAGACAAAAAAGTGTGTGAACTTCAATAAATCGCTCCTTTCAATTCCCCTGGAACATCTGGGAATATCTCTCACAACAGCCATTCCATGAGTTCCAACACATACAGAGTCAAACCTCATCTGAAATTATCACGATGGCCATTTGTGGCTTTCATATAGGAACATGTTACTATAAGAATTCAATTTGCATTCACAATTTTATATAGATTTGAAATAAATATTCCAATTCTTTAGCAAAGAGTGAGCTTTAAAATATGAAAGCTTAAAGAATTATTGGTATAGAAAATTTACTTACAACATGTAATTTGTACAAAAAATATGTACTCAGACTATTAAATATTAAACTAAATACCAGACCCAAATATTATTGCAAAAAATATACACAGCATATGAAATAAAAATGTTGCATAAAAGAAAATTAGCTGGGCATCAGGCTTGGCTTTCTGGACTGAACCATGCCATGAAGATCCATTAGCTGTTCCTAAACCCCAAATTCAATACTACAAAACAATAGTTAGGACAATTTTGCCAAAATATCAGAACTTTTCAAAGCAAATGGCCTTAGGTCTTGCCAAGCCATAAACACTGACAGGAAAAGTTCTATTCCTTCAGGAAGAGTTTTTAAAAAATTTCACGTGTTTGATCAGAAATGGGTCAAGAAAAGATTCAGGAGCAAGCAACACATGGCAGCACATCTTCTGCCCCTCCGCCCCAAAATGCCATAAAATAGCCAGGTAATAAAAGAACCCAAAGATCAGCAAGAAAGAACCCAAAACACTCCCATTACTTCACAGAATGTCCTGAGCTGGAAGGGACCCCCAAGGATCAGCGAGTCCAACTCCTGGCCATGGTGGATCCCAGCCAGGTTTAACCTACCTCTGAGCACAGACTATGACATTGCAATGATTTATTGACTACATTTTTAATTGCCTCTCTTCAGAGGCAAAATTTTTGCTCTATTCTGCGCTAGCAACAACCAGTTTTAAGCGCAAAGAACAGGACATGGCATTTTGCAGGGGGAAACAAAAGTGGGTTGTTTGCCAGCTCACATCACAGATCCAGCCAAATTCCCCTCCTCGGGGCTGCAGAGACCACCAGGAAGTGCTCCAGGACCAGCAGGAAAATTTGGGAGCCCAAAACTCAAGGCCTCATCCAGAACTTGTCCATCTGGAGCACTAACATCACCATCACCTTTTCCTAGGGCTAACCCATAGACATGGTCACTTGGCAAGGTTTTTATTCCAAATAAATCTCTTTGATGTCTTAACATCCAGTAATAAAGTGCAGATTATAGGAATAAAATGCCCCCAGCCTCTGCCTGTCTGAGCCTGGCAGAAATTACCTCCTTGTTTCCTGGCATATGTCCTTCCCTAATGAATCTGTGAAGATCATGCTTATATCCTGATCTCCAGAAAGATATACAATGGGTGAAAATAATAATAATAGAAAGTAAATTACTAGTAAATAAATACAAAAGCCTGCTGGGAGGTTGAGAAAATAAGTTGGCAAAGTTTGCTCAAATTACTCTAGGAAAAGGGAAGATGAGGGGGGGAACTGTAAAGCCCTTGTAAACCAAAGCCAGCAAAGCATCATTCTTTTCTCCTGTTTGAACTGTTACAAGGTGGTTTATACAAGGGTCTGATAATTTAGGTTAGTAAGCATTCACCTGCCATTGCAGCTTGATAATTTGGAAAGTGGCCAGCACCACCAGAGAAGCAGCTCCTACTCAAATCCTGTTTGAATTCGTGTTGCTTGTTAGACATCCCTGTATTTGGAAGGATTTCCCAATAATTTTGGTATACCCGGCACTGTCCTACAAAGGTGAACTGCGTGCCTCTGTTATACATCTTGTAGTTCAGTTCTCTGAGTCAGACATACCAGTCTCTAAAAATATCCGGCTTCTGTTTCCCAAAGCTCCAGGAAAAGAAGATAATAAGTGGTGCCCATACTTGTGTACGTACATAATTGTGTACAGGGGAACTACACCATCACCTTCAAGGATAGAAGTAAGACCTATATTTCATGAACGCTGATGGCAGCGCTCAAAGATGTGAGTTGACCTTGAGGACAAAAATAAATTGTGCAGCCCTGCATTGTGTCCTCAACTTAGTTCACTAAAGGCATCTAAATGTTCTGTGCTTACATACCATAAAACAGTTAAACACAGCTATTCCATATTAATTATATTTAATACTCCTAACTTCGATCTGTGGAGAGGAAAATTGGGTTTCCTGAGAGCTGCTGCAGCTTCCAAACATCCTCTTATTCACAAGCAGCAGAGATGCTTACAGTGTTATATTTAGATAAAGTAGTGATGAGAACCCTCAGCATATTATTTGTAAAATTAAATCCCACTGAGGGTTTTTTTTTCCTCTTGCCATTTCATTAATTCTAGCTCAGGAACAACAACGGAAGATCACAACATGTGCAAGAGATAAAATAATACAATATACAATGAAATACAATTCAGAATTCTATGTTTTCCACTTTTAAAATAATGGAATTTTTGTAACTTCCGCGAATGGAAGACTCAACTAAAAACTTCTGAAAAGCACTGAGATGATTTATGCTAGCAGTGACTTTCCAGTAATTAATTCCCTTAAGGAACACCTGAATGCCAAGCTCAACTATCCTTTAAAACAGGCAGTGAGTTCTCAAAGAAACCTTTTACAGCCTTTGCTCTTTCCTGCTTTACAGCAAGCCTGGGGTGCCCCGAAGGGAATGCCCGCACTTGGGGCACCCAGGGGTGGCAGCAGCCCAGGGTGGCACCCCCAGGGCTCCCCTTCCCCTGCCCAGAAAAGTAGGAATTGCTTGTCCTGCCCTCCCTGGCTCCACCGAGCCACCTCCGAGGGTTCCACGTTGTTGGAGCTGCTCTCCAGCAACCTGGTCCACCTTCTCTTCAGTGCACCCAGCAGAGCAAGTCACAGCACCTGCTGTTCCCAAAGGCAACCGGACCTGCCGCGGAGACACCACGCCGTGCATTCCCAGCCTCAGCAGGGGGAAAGATTCCACACAGGGCCGGACAAACCCACAGTCTGAGCGGCTCCTGAAGATGCTCAACATCCTGGAGGTGTCCAAAGGAATTGGTGCCAAGAGGAAATGGTATCCCTGGGTTGGCAGAAGGACCATTACACAGCTCAATTAGTGCCCCTTGCACATCCGAAATGCCAGAACCCCCAGCCCACGTCCGATTTGCAGCCAAGCCCTTGGTAACGTCATCAAGAGTCTTGCTGCTGATTCCAGCAGAAAGCAAAGCCCTCCAGAGTCCAGAATGGTTCCCAGAGAAAATACAGGTACAAGAATGAGCATTTATTATTAGGGGGATTAAAAATTAACAAGGACATTTCTTTTATTCCTTTAAAATATTTGGGGAAAGCAGCTTTGTGATGTCCCTTCTTCCTCCCTACAAGATTATGAAAAAATTCTGATGCTTTTAAAACCACAGCATTATTTTACATCATTTATTTTGTCAGAGTCTAAACTAAAAACTAATTAAATTACACGGAAATAAACTCAAAGTTTTATCACTATATCAATAAACAGAATAAGTTAATTTTTTTTACAGTATATCATTTCAATGGGTGTGAAAGGAGGGATTTCTAAACCAACTGAAGGAACAAACTCATGAATGCACTGAAGGATGACCATGGTTTATGAAGGACAGCACTGGAAACCATCTAAAATCCTTCAATACGGTATTCAAGGAATCCCAGTGGACAAACATGACTAATACAAATCAGAGATATAATAGAAATAAAGCTGATGATTTAATTTATACAAGTTTTGGATCCTGTGTTTCCTTGAAGGTAAAAAAATAATCCTCACAAAGAAAGGGTAGACACGCTGAAATCACAGTCTTCAAAGAGGAAAATTACCTTACTTGTAGGAAAACTGGGCTTTTTTTCTTCTGTTTCATGAGAAGACCTAAACACATGATTTATTTGGGCAGTGTGAATAGAGGAAGTGGTTGCAGTGGTGTTCCATCACTGAAATACGCCGTGTGTGTGTTTGCAGAATCACCACGAGAGCAGCGAGTTAACGATTTCCATCTTCATGAAAGGAGTGCTAAAGCATCACAAGGCAATGGAGGCCTGGCACTTAGGTTTTCCTGTCCCTTTCAGAACCAATCCAAGTAATTACCTTGGAACACAATTAGTGACTCGGGCAATCAGCAAGAACTAAAAAAATTGCCATTGCACACACAAAACCCAGCATCCAATCAAGTTTAAGTAATACGGTTTTACAAAGATTTAGTGATAACTTTAAAGAGCTCTTTGGATTTCTTTTTTTTTTTTTTTTTAAGTTTTGACACCTCAAGAACAACAGTGAGCTTAGAAGTTTGATTTTCAAACCAATAGCCCATCTTCTGCAAATATGTCCCTTAATGAAATCTGGCATCCATTTCAGTCTATACTGAGCAAAGAGTGTGATATTCAGCATTCTCTGGAGATAGGTAAGGGTGAGATTCAGATCCTTTACTCCCTCCATCCTTCATCTGCAAATAACCATTTCCACATTTATAAACTCTAATACTATCCCTGTGGAGATCTCTCAGATCTCCTACACACGCCTTACATAAAACATTGCCTCTCCATCACCACACAATCAGCTCCATCTCAACAAGACTACAGAGATGTATATTTAGCCGTAAAAGAATGAAAGTTCGCACGGCTTCTGTTCAGTTATATCACCCTGAGAAATACCCGAGTGAAGAACTGAGCAATTAATCTGTGCTGAGCTCCACTGTCCCAGTTATATGAGCAGCATTCAAAGCCAGGGACTTCAAAACTGAGTTGGAGAGCTCTGCCTAAAAGCACTGCAGGCACGTCCTCACCTACCCAGTGAGCCCTGTGTTGGCTGCCTGTCACCGAGATCTACAGCCTGGACAACACTTCCATCTGCTCCTCAGGCTCAAACCACCTCCGAGATTATTTGACATGGTATTTCCACAAAGTAAGTGCTTCCTCTCCATGCAGCTAAAACATGAACCCAGGCTCTTTTGGGCTCTGAATTCGTGCTTGCCCAGCAACTCCAAATTCTTCACAGCGTTAAAGAAGCAGAGATTCACTCTGTTCAGTAAATTGGCAGAGGGGCTGCTGGTTCAAAGCCTCTCAGTGGAAGCGGCTCCAGCTGGGTACCACGGGCTGGGTCTGCAGCAAACTTAGGAAGGCTACAAACAAGCCTGGGATGACAGAAGAGATCTCAAATCGAGGGTGACCATGCTGCAACAGGATTAGCTCGGGGCTAGGAAGATCTAGGTTTAATTTCAACATCCATCTCAAATTCTCCCTGTAACCTTGACCGAGTGATTTAGTTTCACCATGTCCGGTTCCTGTGTATATACATGACAGATCATCTCCCAAATGCACAGTGAGGACAAACAGAAGATTGCTAAACACTCAGATAATCTTTCAGTGTTGAAGGTCATTCATAGACACATACAATCCGCCGGGTAAATACAAAATAAATATTAAGTAGTCAAAGCACTGGGGAATTTTAAGGCACTCCATTGCATTCAGCAAAAATTCAGTGGTGTAAACTCCACTTCCATGCTTTACTGAATACAACCACACAGAGCTGAGCAGGACTACAGGCTTTTTCCTGTGAATTCTTAAAAATGCCGAACACTTTCTTTTATTTTCATGGATTAGAAAAACCTCAAAACTGTTCAAGGAGCCTTTGTCCCAGTTTTTAACCTACACACATTCTGGTCAATTCCCAGAACACTGACTTATTAAACATGAAAGTCAATACAAGAGTGAGGTCTGAAGAAATCCCATCCCAGCTCTTCTGCCTGATCTCATGAAGCAATTCCTACTTTTCTGGCTTACCCTCTACATCCCATATTCTTTGCTCCTTATATTAGAACTTACCCCTATTGATTTAATTATCCTTCCAGATCTCTTGATATAAAACTGAATTGTGACTGTTTCCTCAGATTTCACCTGGGATCTCTTTAAAAAAAAAGCAAAACAAACAGACAAAACCTGACACACTTCAGAACATACAGAATTTTTGGGTTTAGTGAATCCACAGCTTCTGTATGAATTGAGCAACACTTAGAGCATCTCCTCAAATCCCCACATACAGAAGCACTTAGGTTGGAAAAAACCTTTAGGCTCAGTGCTTAGGAATGCCATAAACCCCTCAAATATTAGGGTGTTTTTTTCTAATACCATCTTTATGCAACCTGACCTCCCTGAGCAACTAGTAGCAAGCACTGATCTGACGATACTGTTTTATCTATATGGTCACTACTTAAATTTTAAAACCATAATGCTGACAGCCCTGCGTTCTGTAGGGAAGCAATTCCAAACTTACTGTGCTGGCACATGAACGCTGGCAGTGGGACCTCCCCCTCTGCATGCCCAGAGATTTGCTCCCCAAATCCCAAATCCCAGAGCAGTGCCTGTGTCTGCTCCCCCAGTCCCAAATCCCAGGGCAGTGCCTGTGTCTCTGCTCCCCCAATCCCAGTGCAGTGCCTGTGTCTCTGCTCCCCCAATCCCAAATCCCAGGGCAGTGCCTGTGTCTCTGCTCCCCCAATCCCAAATCCCAGGGCAGTGCCTGCGTCTCTGCTCCCCCAATCCCAAATCCCAGGGCAGTGCCTGTGTCTCTGCTCCCCCAATGCCAAATCCCTGTCTCACTTTCTGTCTCACTGCACAGGTAGGGATAGATGGAAGCAAGGAATCCTCATCTCGGCCATTCCTTTCAAAGGAATGCTAAAGTGTTCAAGAACCAACTGGATGTGGCACTCAGTGCCCTGATCTGGCTGACAAGATGATGTCCAGGCAAAGTTTGGGCTCGATGACCCTGGAGGTCTTTTCCAACCTTTATGATCCTGTGATTTGAAATAGGGAGCAAAAGACAACGTACAAGCTTTTAGAATTGAGCAGATTTCAGCGGGAAGATCCAGACAGGGCTCAGCTGGAAATTTGAAACACGTTAAGAGATGAGAAAGAAAACGTCCCCCACTCTGCCCCCACTTTTCCAATGTGGCATCATGTCCTATTTCCCCCCAGTTTGTTCTATTGTCTCTCTTTCAGCTCTGTAAGCACAGTTGGAATCAAAGAACGCTCCTGCTCTTGGTGCCCTCCACAGGCAGGTATTCCTGTATCCCTGTTACGGCGGGGGGTGTTTCTTGGCATGTTTTTATTAACTTTTCCACTGACATCCTTTCTGGGTATCCCCACTGTGAGCACAGGGAGTGCCTAAGGGAATGGTGTATCAATAAAGGGAATGGTGTATCAACCAAGGGAATGGTGTATCAACCAAGGGAATGGGGTATCAACCAAGGGAATGGGGTATCAACCAAGGGAATGGGGTATCAACCAAGGGAATGGGGTATCAACCAAGGGAATGGGGTATCAACCAAGGGAATGGGATTTTTTTGCTCCTTTTTTTGTTTGTTTGTTTTTAAAATCATCTCTTGTTTTGCCAGTTCTGCCTGATAAAAGACAACAAATTGATGCTCTGACAAGAGCGATGGCAAAAAACTGATTACAGTCCAATTAGCCAAACCTTCTCACGGGTGTATTACAGAAGCAACAAAGAAAAACGGCAAAAAAACCTGTTTTCTGGTTCAAGGTCCCCTCTTATTACAGTTTTGTTTCCCTTCCCTGTTCCGAAGGAAGCAAAGGGCTGGTTTTTCCTTGCAGCCCCCGTTCCCTGGCTGACCCATGCTGGGTGTGCAGGGAGGCTTTGCAGGCTTTGCTCCTGACATCAGGTCCAATTGGGTCAGCGCGGGAGCGCCGGCGAGGAGGAATCAAACCCTCCCGCGCCTTTCCCTCCTGGAAACAGCAACCAAAGCGGGGCCTTATTTTCCATCTCACATCCTGTGTGGCTGTGGTAATTGGGATTTTCTTCTCCTCCTTAGCTGAGCAAGCGTGAGGGGGTAGAAGGAGGAAGAGGAGGAGAAGGAGGAGGAAAAGGTATTAATCCCTTTCGAAAGCGGCGCTTGACGGCCAGTGTGTAGGTGACAATGACTTCGAGGGAACTGACATCACACCCGGCGTTTGCAGTGGAGGGAAACTTTGCCGTGAGAGGAGCCAAGGTCCACTGAAGCGATTAATTCATGATTTTTTTTCTTCTCTCATGCCTTAAGAAAACCACAGTACGACTGACTCTAAAGCGGTTCTACAGGTGTTCAAACAGCCACAGAGAGCAAAGACAGCGCTATCTCAGCCCCAAAAAGCAGCCACAGTTTACACCTCAGTTCATTCTCCAGCAAGACTGAAAACATCACCCATCACATTAAAATCAGAAGGAAAGAGTGCACGTTCTGCCAGGCAGAAAGGAAAGGAAACAACTCTATTAAATGTGGCAAGTAGCAAATACACAGGAAGCAAATTTAAAATGAATCACAAGATGAACATCCCCCACCTCCCCCCACCAATTCTTTGACATAATTAAGCCAAAAGTGTCCTTAAAGAGGGAAAGAAAGATGTAACAGCTTTATTTACATATAAGCAATTATTCAACTGTAAACATAACTCACACACATAGGAGTTAATGGAGAAAGCCCCAACACGGCTATCGACTACACTTTAGATCTCCTCTTCAGGTCCAAGGAGCAATTACTGTCTCTTCAACCTTGGGAATTCTTAAATATTCCCCTCTTTATCTGGAATAACTTGGGCCACTCCTATTTCAAATCCACTAGACTGTCTCAGGTCTGAGTTTGGGTTTTTTTTAAACCTGGACCAAGGCATATTTGCACAAAGTGTGTCTGAGCAATAGTACAAAACTAAAAATTAACTAGGAACATGTCACTTTACAGAGCCTCCCATAAAACATCACTAACGACACGGAGATACTGCCTGAACCATGGCCTCTTTGGAAATCCCCAAATGTTTGCTGGAGAATTGGATGCGTCTCGCCGCAGCAAATCTCAGTTTACCGCTCAAAACCCTGGCACAGGATTCTCTGCTAAAGCCCGACTTGTTTTGAGAGGGATTTTCCCTCGACTCCTGCATATTTGTCTGTCCAAACCCTGCTCTTGCCCAAGACACTGGCCTCCATTCTCTGCTCCCAACACGCACCTCTAGGTTTTCATTGTACAGTTGTGTTATTTGGCACCGGAAGAATTAGGTCAAGTGGTAAATTATTACTTTATCTCTGCAAGATGAATTAGGCCTAGACACAAAAGTAATTAGCCCCTCAGCTGGGGCATGGCTGAGTTAACCTCTGCACAGCTATGGCACCTAGAGCTGTGCTTGCTCCTGCTCTGAGGTTTCTCTACGCTCCAATTTCTCATACGCAGGTGACAAATAAACCTCGTGGCCCAAGTTCATGTCTCTGTGAGTGTCACATCACTCTGTTATCCAAGAGCAATGTCATGACAGAAAAACTGCATCCATCCTCGGTTCGTTTAATTTTCCTGTTTGGATACAGGTCCTAAAGGCTCCATACAACATTATTTTACCCTGTGAATAAAGGAAGGGTTTCAATATTCAAGTTAAGTGTCTCTATTAGCTGGAATGGAGCATATCCAAGCAGATCCAGGAATAAGAAAATCCCAAATGGAAGCCAACTGGTGCAACAGCTCAAATACAAATTTAAAGTCACAAAGAGACAGAAGTTTTGCTTTTGCTTTCTGCAGTAATGGCTTCTGCTAAAAAAAAAAAAAAAGAAAGAAAAAAAAAAGAGAGAGGAATTATGAAGAACTGAAGCTTCTCCTTTTAATGCAAATGTAATTGGAAGTGCATTAACCACAGAACATTCACTGGGTATTAATCCAAGTGCTAAAATTACATGGAATCTCACGGTGTGACTGCTGGCCCTGGAAAGAACGGAGCACATCTGCGACAGAAGTATTCTCTGAGCTCAGTTGCACACCCCAGTCTGTAAAGTTCACCAAGGCAGCCGTGGAAGAAGGAAACTGTTCTCCAGATGCTTTTCCCTCCCCTTCAGAGTCAGCTTTAGGTGGATGTTGCCGCTTCCACCCTGGAGTTGGTGTCTCCCTGAAGCCCAGGCAGGGCTCAGATCAGCTCAAAGGCAAAAGAGCCAGGGGAAGGCAGGGCAGGACTGGAACCAAACAGGCCAATTCCCAGTTTTCCATCAGCTGAAGCTGGGATGGACCAGCCCCAACCCCACCAAACCTCACACACGTGCCGTTTCCCAAGGCCAATAATCCCCTTCCCCAGGAAGGTAATGATGCCACCAATAAGGATTCCTCACTGACCACAGAGTGTCTCTGAATCCAAGCTCTTAAACTCGATTGCCACGTCCCAGTGGAGAACATCCATATGTGGGGCATATTTGGGGTGCAAAATCAGGCACAAATCATTTCTGCTCAGGAAACCACAGGTGGTGCATAGGGGCCAAAAAGTGAATTCTCTGTATCTCTCAGAAGTTATAACCTCTTTTTCTAGTTACTTCTCATGACTTTTTACTAATTCCCATTTCCAACACCAGCAAATGCAATATATATTGGCACAGTCTCAACTCTGATGAAGCTACGAGCTCCCAGTTGTTGATGTGTTCCTCTCGGCACCTTTTGTATCATATATTTATAACAACCATACGGATCAGTTGAAAAAAACAACAAATAAAACCAAACCAAAGAGGGGAACTCCACACTCTACAGAGATTTTCAACAGGGTGGTGAAACAGTTAAAAAGTTTCCTTAAGCTCTGTTTTAAAAACCCTCCGTTTAAAATTGCTACACTGATATCAGTGACAGCGAAGCAGTTTCCAAAAAGCCACTTGGATTAAAAGTCCAAGCAGTTAAACTATCCCACAGGTTTTTGGGAGGATCCAGGAGGTGATGTGGCTGCTTTCCTGCTATGTAAGATGTCCCTTTGGCAGGGAACAAGGTCAGGTATAATATTGCACTAACCAGTAGCAAATAAAACATGGAGATTTGGCACAGCAGATGGAAAAAATTAATTTTTTTTTACATCATTCACATAAAATAATTAAACTATATAAATATCTCCTCGTACCACAACCCCCTGGGTCTGTCTCTTTTCCAATACGCACCTTCCGTTCTAAACATATTTTCTATTTTACCCTTCAGCCATCAGTTGAAGTGAATATTCCCTAATCCTTTCCAGCTATAAAATTAAAATTGTAAGAAAAATGCAATTTCTACAGAGCCTCAACAGCCCTGCTGAAATGTGCTGCACTGACACGTGGATTTCAATAACACATTAGGACACTTCTGACCTTTTGCACTTTCCAATCAGTTGCAGTAAAGATATAGGTAATTTTGCAATAGGAGTTTGCATAAAGTATGAAGAATTGCTTCTAGGAGAATTTCCTTTTATTTCTGAATAGGAGTTAAAGGACTACTTGAGAAAAAGATAAAAATCACCAAATCAAAAATTTAAATATCTATTAGAAAAAGCCATTAAATCTTGGGTTATAGAACTACTCAAAATCTGTAAGTTGTATTGTGATCAATAACATTTGTCTATCAAAATTCACACAAGACAAAGCTGGCACCAAACAATTTACAGTCTAATTTATAACACGACCCTTTACCAAACAATTAGAGATAAAAAATTAGCAGAATAATCCTTACTTTCCCTAAATTCAAACTTTCATCCGTTTATGCTGCACCACCATCCAAAAGAAGGAGCACATCAAGTAAATCAGGCATTTGAAGAAGACAAAGTTGTTTCTTTCTCTGAGCACCCTCCCTTTTCACCTTGAAATATTTTGTCAGAACACATATTTCCTACACCAAACGTGTCCCAAATGGAAGGAGAGCTGTGAAAAGAACTAGAACATAAGAAGGACGAAAGGAAATATTTATGGCAGTATTTCTGCACAGACTTGGAATCCCATCTGCTCACGAAAAAAAAAAAAGGAAATATTCATAGCTGAGTGGTCAAACTGTGCAAGTGTAACGTCTCAGGACACTTGCTGGGTTAAGTTACAGCTGCAGCCCATAAACAAACAAGAAAAACAGCACTATAGGGAGATTAAACAAACCCCTTAAAACCGTATTATTCACAGCTTGAGCGCAAACTATTATTAAAATTGTATTTTTATACATGGCTTCCTCCTGTGTTGAGAAATTTGGATTATTTCTCAATAATCAAGGAAGAACCAAGTCCAGTGTAAGAGAAGTTTCATTAAATTCATTCACTGCTCATTCAAAGCTGCAATAAACTTTTTTCACTCCACTACTTTTTTGTGATTGTATAATGAGCAAAGTGCATTATGTTTTAGGATTTTGTTTCTTTACAAGTAAATATTATCATAATATTATCATAGGATTTTTGTCTGCTCACAATATTGAGTTTTACACACCACAGAACAGACTAACAGCGACTTCAAGCCAGGAGTCCCAGCAATAAAAATAACTGGATTGTTAACCAAGGCAAAATATTGATTCATTATTCCTTTTAAGTCACATTTTATAAATGTCTAACTTCTCTCATTGGAAAGTTGACTTCCTTGACTATTTTTTCCCCCGAGATCTCACCCCATCCAGCCAAAATGCGCCGGGGAAGGACCAGTCCTCCTCTCCCTTTGCTCTCCCAGCACACGAGAAACAACCCCCAAAGCTTTTCTGAGAGCAGTTCCTTCTGCTCCAGGGTGTGAGAGCACGTGTAGAGCTTTTCTTTTGCCTCGCTGCAGTTTTCATTTTATTTTAGCTGCTTGGGCTGATTTTATCTCCAGGCGCCGCAAACATCTGTGGCTCGAAGCCAAGTGTGCCTTTGGATGCTGCCCCCAGGATTTCCACCCTTTCCTGTTCCCCACTCCCGGGATCCTTCCCTGTTTTTCCCTTGCTGTATTTTTAAAGCCCGTTCTTTCCATATAAACCCCAGTGACAATCTCCTGATGGAGCTTTGGGGATTTTCACTCCAATAGCCGGGTGGGGGAGGTTTACAAACGACCACCTCGCCGCCCCTTGGATGTGAAGCCGCATCTCAGATGATGCGAGACCTCCAAAATAGCTGCTCAAAATGAATCATTCACGCAAGTTTCCAACTTCTCCTTTTCCTTCCTCATCAACAGGGATTGAACCGCCATGGCGAGGACTTTAAAATGTCGTACAGTCACAGAGAGCGTTTTGCGAGCACGAGAATTTTGTAAGCAAAGTAAGGGGGAAAAAAGCTAAATTATGCGCTTTTTTATGTATAGTATGAAAATTATCTATGTTTCACTCAAATTTGGCTACAGAATAACATAAGCCTTGTCACACACAGAGTTTATGGGGGGAAAAAAAATAACACCATCACAAGGATCAAGGATTCAGCACCAAAGTCAGAGGATTAAACTCCAGATGGGAAACAACTGGATCTTTTCACAAGTTGAAATCTTACTGTACCTTGGGGCTGGTGCCCAGCTGTAAGTGTGTGTATGGACAGGCCCACTGTCTCATGCACATGCATTTACAAAAAAAAATCCACTGTGTTAAAGCTCTTTTTATATTCTCAATATGCAAGAATTCTTAGGATTTGGGGGATTCCAATTTCTGCCATTTTTCTTTCAGATACAGATTGCAATAAAATTATTTTTTCAGGTTTGCAGGGTGGCCCTTTCTCCTCCTTTCTCACTTTTTTTACTTTTTCTTCTTACTGTTGTGTATTTTATCAAAATTAATTCAACTTCCATGAAAATAAGATAGAAATTTCTCTGATCCCTAATGATCTCATGCTTCACGGTTGCAACCTCCTCCTTTAGCCTTTGCAAATCCAGTTTGCTATTCTTCAGTTTTGTTCTGAAATACTAAGACAATCAGGCTGGCTCTTCACTTAGATACATCAGATGGGTTTTATTTTCTTCTTTTCCTTTCCTTGAGAAGGAAACCCATCAACATGCAAAATCCACCGACCACCTCTATCAAACCTCGCATGAAAATTCTGCCGTTTCCCCGAATCATCCCTACAAATGACCCACCTCTGGTGGTCATAAACTCTGGTTCAGACGACACACCAGATCCAGAAAGTCTCCCGTGAAGTGGACACAGAAATAACAAGTTAGCTCATTCCTATTTGCCTGGGCTAATTTTGGAGATGCTGCTTCAGGGAATTTGGGGGAAGAAAAAGAGTTTATGAGAAAACTTTATGAGAAAACGCAGACTTGGCGGCCCCCTTGATCTCACCACCTCACAAAATACGTGCCCCACTGTCACGCCACCCCACCCACGAGGACACCGACCAGCAGAAATGCTGAAAGGAAAAGGGTTCAGTGCGTGACAGTCCCGTCTCTGCCCGCTGGGCTCTCATTGTGTTCCCATTTCGCCACAGTTGGTTCCTCAAGCACCACTGATGGACATTCCCAGTGGGGAATCACCTACTCCAGCAGCACTGGGGGCTCTGGGGACCTGGGGGATGGTGGAAAAAGGAAGAATTCCTCAGCAGGGAGGGCAGGGAGAGGAAGGGAACAAAAACTACAGCAACAAACCCCTACCCAAACTCCCCCCCAAAAACCCCAAAGCAACCAGACAGCAGCAACCAAAGGCCACCGGCCCCAGCTCTTCAGAGGAGAGTGACAGCCCACAAGGTGACTGACCTAGTTATAGTGGCTGGGACCAGTTTATCACTGTGGGAATGTAACTGGAACTGTGTATTCCATACCCTCTCTGCCATTTATCATGAACTGTTAATGATGCATTGTTTGCAACAGCTGCCCAGGACACACCTGACACCTCAGGCTATGAACTGGGTGCATGGGAAAACAGAGATAAGAAGGTTCCCTGTCTTCACACCAATGATTCAGGTGTGATAACTCCCCTCCAGGAGTCATTAACACCTTCACGCCCAACCTGAGGGGTCATGTCTGCTAATGGGCCATCAAGTAGACCAAAATATCCTGTGACTCACTGAGCAAATTGCCCATTGTGAAACCCCTCAACCTGGGGGAGGTACTGGGTGTTCCTATCTGAACCCAAGCATATATAAAAGCTTGGGGTTTTGAGACTTGGGGCACTCACTCACTCGTCAGACTGAGAGGAGGACCAGAACCTCAACAGGACTGCAACTCCCACTCTCAACCAGACTGCAACCACCAACCTTCTGGAAGGAAAACAGGTTTTCCTTTTCTATTTGCTTTGGACTCAGAGGGACCACGTGGTGCTCAGCACAGGGGCTGGTGAGCACCATACTGTTTGTGCCCCAGGGGGCTGGGTTGTACAACTGGGTTTTGAGGGCTGAAAGCAATTTCCTTTGTATCAGTGTATCTATTGTAATCTTTTTATTAAATTGTAGTTCTGACTTCTAAACTCTTTTGAGTTGGATTCATTTCTCCTGCCAGTTTACTTTTAAACCAGCACAGTGACAAAAGTCCCTGGGAGAAATGGGCACAGGGAACCCGCCAAGGTCATCCTTCCAGCTTTTCCAGCCATTTTTTCCAGTGCCTAAAATGAGCAATTTTTTATAGACCAATATAGACTCACTCCCTGCAAGCTACACTTTATATCCCGGGGTAGGTGAGATTTGAAAAACTAAAGATCGAAACATCAATAAATATTATGGGAACTCACTTTACTCTCCTTCTCTCTTCAATGTTCCTCCTCAGCAAACAGCAGCAGGATTCCTGCACCCTGGAACAGCAGCAGCTTTCCCGGGGGGGCTTTCCCTTCCCCTCTGGGGCTCAGCTCACACCACACAAGGGAACAAACCCACTTCTCTCTCCTCCTACAGCGTTCAAGCTGCACAGCTGCACTTGCCAAGTCCCCTTGTCGATGCTGGAAATTCAGTGTCACATTTGCCTTCACGTACACACACGCTGCTTTTGATCACGTTCTAACAAATCCATAGTTTTTATCCTCCTTGCAGATGATGCTGGTGGAGAGAAGAAACTACGGACTACAGATGAGGAGCTGGACAGCTGTTCCTGAGATAAAAAGTTTGGGTTTTTTAAACTCAGTACAGAAAACTCCGTTTAATGGACTGCAGCAATATAATGTTTGCATTTATAAAGCCAGTAGCTTGTGTAACTTCTGTTCTCTTTTGTTTGGATCTGGGTAGAAGGATTCGCAGCACATCGTTCCATGGAGATTTAATAGGGAGTACTAAAACTCTGCTTCATTCTCATTTTAAAGAGATCTTTGAAATTGTAATCCCTAAAATAAGGATGGAAAGTTGCTGCAAATACGATTAAGAAAATATTCACCAAATTCAGACTAAAAAAGCCTGAATTTCTACTATAAATCTTTGCTATATTCCAACCCAATTCAGGTAAGTCGCTCTGAACTGAACCTTGGCATGTCCAGTGCTCTTTTACTTTAAAGGAAGGGAAGAAAAAATCCCCCTACCAAACCCAGCCCCACAAAACTGAGTATTCCACCACACTCTCTCGCACTGAATTTAGCCCCAGTTCAGTTCAGCCCTGGTACCGGGAACTGGCACTAAGTGATCTGGCCCAATAGAACCCAGAAACAGCAATTTTCATCTCTATGAGCTAATGAAGTTTTGCAGGACAAGTGAGGATATGTAAAAATTCCATAGCAGCTAATCAAAGCCAGAACTTGAGGAAGCAGCAAAAAGCTCATAATGAAGAAATATGTTCCACCACAGGTGGCAGGAAATTGTAGCTACTGATAACAAGTGTTATGGGGCTCTGGCAAAGAAAGAAAATCAGCGTAAGCACGAAGGCAAAGTAGTGATAGCACCATGAAAAAAAAGCCTCAGAGCGCTCTCCAGAAATCTATCATGAGAATCAAGTGAAAAGCAAGAAGTAATAAATTTGCATTTTCTGTAAGACTTTTGCATTTCAACGTATTCTTCAGCATTCTGCGAGTTTCGGTAGCTGGCTGCAGCCCACGTGCTGCTCACACACACACACACAAAGCGAAGCCTCGCCGAGCGCTGAAGCACCAACATCTGCAGCGAGAGAGCGCCGAGACATCCCCAGTGAGATGCAGGAACGAGCTGCTCCAGCCATACAAATTGTAAGAAACCCCTCTCTTGGAGACTACAGAGATGAGCACAGAGCAAAGACAGCAGGAGCCTGAAGTCAGGGCCAGCCTGAAGCACGAGGTGGCCACCACAACGATCAAGGGAGCAGGAGAAGGGAGGTCACAAACTCCTCCCCAGCTTCCTTGGTTGTCCTGGAGGACTCTCCGGCTCAGGGGAAGATGTGTAGGAAGTGCAATAACTACACAGCCCTGCAAAAGCTGCCAAAATGTATCAAATATCCATTTCCAGACAGGTATTAGTGTCACTGGCTGAGATGAACTCTCCAGTGGGGGAAATGGATTGCGATGGAAAACGATTGGATCATCCAACTGAAAGCAAACAGAGAATTTACCTGCTTTGTGTAAAAGTGCACCATTCCTGAAGTCAAGGGAATTGGAAGAGCCATGGACAGCAGCAGGCAAAGCACAGACTGAAAATCTAAAGCTGCTAAACAAGACCGTAGAGCGCAATAGACATTCTAACAATAACCAGGTGAAAAAGGAACTAATAGTCGGTCTGAGCTGAGCTAAGCCTGCTCTCAGCAAGGAGCTGCACTTGCAGGGCAAATCAGAAACGAGAGGAAAGCACGCCAAAGTAAATGAGAGCTTTTCTAGCACCCAGGAAAGCAGTAAAATAAAGCCAGCTGGGAAAAAAAAAATCCCCAATCCAGTCTCGGCTGGATATATTCATTTCAGTTTCTCCTTGAAAAGGAGAAATTTAACACGGGAAAGGGGGAGAAAGTTGAGGGATCAGCAAAGCAGGTTCAGGTGGGGTCATGAAAGGAAACCTTCACTTTTCCATGGGATTGTAACACTATGCAGGAAGGAAACACTTCTTCTGCCTTTAGGGGTGAATTTGTACAATGTAGTGTGTGATACGTGTCAAGCAAGACTTGGCACGTATCCTTTGAAATACAGTGAAAAAAGACAAATGTTAACACACTCCTTTGCGAGACTTAGTTTCTACAGATTAGCATCTGAATTATACTCAGCCCTCTGTGTGATACATTAAGAAAATTCTCATTTATATGCTGTGTATTAGGAAAAACCAGCAGAAAAGCCTCAACGTGGGCTCTAGGAAGAGGCAGAAGCCAGTAAAAATCCAGTAAAAAACACACCCAGAAATTCCTGCCAAGATAAAACCTCAACCAGCAAGGAGCAGACATGAATTTCCCTTCATGGACAGTGGCTGTTCATTGATTACAAAGCCATTTATTGGCATTATCAAGGACTGTTTCAAAGTCAAGAGAAATTGGTCATTAGCAGGTACTCTCTGAGCACATTTCTCCTCAGGGAAGGTAAATGTGCCCAGTTCCACCTGTAAGAAGCTCCCTCATACAGAGGTGGCCAATGCAGAAATTCTGAATAAATGCTTTTTCTCAGTGACATTACTGAGCGATGCACTACACAAAGGCCTCTCAGAACTTGTAATTAACCACTTAATGCCAAATTGTCACATGTCAATCCTCAAAGCAACTGTTCTGCTGACAGTGAAGCAAATCCACTATGGGAACAGTAAAGACAAAATTTAAACCTATCCCCAATACGCCAAACTAAAATATATTCTTTTTTAAAACACAATAATAATAGTATATTATAAAAAAAAATCATTATCGCTATGCCGCTCTTACCTTTTTAACTATATTGAACATTTCCAAAATACTTTTAGATCATAAATGTGCATCAAAGATAAGAAATAAAGAAATCATTACATCACTGATCAGCATCTCCAAGTCTCTCCTGCCATTTGCTGTCCCCAATCTCATTCAATTCCTCAGAATCCTGAGAAGCCCCAACACCCTCTGTACTCTTGCCAGACAAGTGTCATGCATTTGGAGTAGAAAGGAAAACCAGCCACTGGCACTGCTGGTCTTTGTCACTTCTCAACAACCATTTCACACCAAGACAGATAAGAAGTATTTAAATCCCAGGATAACAGTCAATAATAAGAAAATAAAGTGACATTATGTGTTAACTTCATGCGTCAAATCCAATGGATGATTTGAACAGCACACTCAACATAGTACTCTGCAGGAATACATTCAATTTTTTCTGTTTCAAAAGAAAAAACCCCTTCATTCTATTCCATTAAGACACCATTAACTCTTTCGGGTTTTGTGTTTCCACATTGTATTTTAATACATTGTTCAGGAGAGTCTTTACACTGGGATGTTTGCTCACTAGACCACAGGATGGGAGGTTGGCACGGACGGGCTGGGTGACCTCACAGGGCCACAGCCTCCATCAGCTCTGAAACAGAGGTGACAATTCATACTCTTTCTAATGGCCTGCAAGATCTACTGATGAGAAACCCTGGGCAAGAGCTACTGCCTGCTGTTACCCTCCCACTGAATACAGGTGTGGTGCAATATTAGCCTTGCTGACCCATGAAAATAACACAGACCTGAAATTACCCAGGAATTGTCTGATTATAAAATGTCAGTAACTTCAGAGAGCAGGAAAAGATGATTTAATTAAAGGATGTTTGCCCTTCAAAGGAGCACGAGTTCAGATATATTCACAGGTATTTATACATTTAATTTAGTTGAACAATAAGATGACTGTTACAGACCTCCCCTGTTCCTGCACAACCTGTCTGCATGAATATCACCATATTCACATCTAACAACTGGTGGAAAATGGAACATGCTCCTCTTCCCCTTCGAAACACAGGGAACAATGCCAGGAGAAGTGCCACAGAACTGGATGGATGGGACTGTCCCACATCACACCTATGAACCACATTTTGCTGACAGAGATGCTACTGTTTGGGATGAGCTGGGGTATAATTTGTGCCGAGAATCGCCAGCAAATGAGACTCATAACCCCACGCTTTGCTGTTCCAGCTGCTTCCCTCCAATGTAGGTGGGAGAAGTGACAAAAGCAGTTTGCCAAAGGTTATTGCAACTACTGGAAGAGCCCAAAGTTTTGGGGGCTCCCCAGTGCCCCGCATTTACAGGGCAGAAGCGAAACACGGGCGTAGCTGCACGTGGTGCTGGAGAGAAAACCATCTCTTTGGGTTCTCCAGCCTCAGGTCCAGCTGCCATCGCAGTTCTGAGCGCAGAAATGAGGGCACAGCCCAAAGCACCTCCCTTAATAACTCTGACAAATCCCAGGAATGACGAAACAAACCTGGGAAAGATTTCATATGGGGAATATCCTTAGGAGAGGAGCTGCTTTGGGGAAGAAATGATCCTGATGCGTTCCTGGCCTCACCAGCCCCATTCCCACAGCCACAGCAACATTCCCTCCTGGTTCATGTCATCTAAAGCTCCTGTTAAAGCCTGACCAGAACAGACATCTCGTCTTATCAGCGGGAACGAGCAACATTTTGGTTGGAATGTCAGTTGTGGTTGGGAGGCGAGTTAAACGCCAGTGAAATCCAGGGAGCCAGGCCATCACATCCCTCTGCGACTGGATGGGAGAGGCTGAAGGCAGAGGCTGCTTTAGGAAGGGTTGGGTTTTGGGGAGGTTGTAATTTTTCATTTTTACAACTGTACTAAATTGTGTGACTGTGCCTGGCAGCTTCCCTTCCACAACAGGGATTAAAACTGTTGTGGATTATACTCAGAAACAGAGAAAATGATGGTATTTCAAACTTCACTTATTTCTCTGCAAAAAAAGAAAATGGTACAAAAACCTTGGGGACGCTTTTCTATTTTTTTTTTTTAATAGCTGAATTACTAAGAAAGTTCCCTCTCTAGTAAGTCTGTCTGAGCTTTTCAGTCTCTAACAGACATTTAAATGTCTGACAAATAGATTATAGACTGCTTGTTTGAAGAGTTTTTTGAATAAAACGAAGCTTGAATCGCTAACACTTGGAAAGACAGGCACAATATTTGGTCTGCACAGCTTTTTAGCACCTCCTAAAGCCTTCCTTGTGGCCGTGGTGCCCAACTGCTGCAGACCCTGGCTGTCAGGAAGGAGTGATGCCCAACACACCGCGATGCTTTAATGCTACACTTGCCCACACAGTCGTCATGACCATGTTCTCATCCTGCTCTACTTTGCAAAAACAGAGGCACTGAGCACAACATTTTGAGCCGAGTTAGACCAAGTTTAGCTAAAAGGGCCTATTGAACATTTACGTGTAGGTGAGAACTATAGGTACACTTATCCCCCTGGTGTAAATCTGTCTGGAAATTATTAGTGACCAACGAGGGCAAACCCTTGAGGAATTTCTATCCACATAAGCATTACATAATATTTTAAAATACATGAAAGCTGTGCAAGGGTCATTTTGTATAATATCATTATTTTATAAACTTCATAACAACTTCTTACTTTGTTTCCGGTTTTTTAACGCGTGGGATTCAAAGCAAATAAATAATCTAAACCCAGTTTGTGCAGCCTTCTCCATAGCAGCTACACAGAACTTACAGCCCTGTTGCATGGAAAGTTTCCTTAAGTGCTCACAGAAAACTAGGCAAACCTTTTTTATCTGTATTATTCATTTCTTTGTGCTTCTCATACCAAGCTTTAAGTCTGCTTCCACACACATCACAGGAGAGGAAGTGTCCTATGAACTGTCACCCAACAGGCTACTCCTGTTATATTTTGGTTTCCAACGTTTACTTGTTAAAAAAGAGTGTGATTCTCTTTCTTTCCTAACAACATGCTAACTAATCTCGTTACCATACTGGGAATATATTTATTGTTGTCATAAAACAAATTTGCTCAGACATCTTCTTGTAATCGTAAAAATCCAAAGTAAGCTTATATTGCACTGCACAAAACTCTGTTTAACAGTAAATACTTATTCATTTTTCTTTATTAATTCTAGTATTTCATAAACCCAAAACTTACTTTAGTAGGTAGTGAGTGTTATTTCTTCTTTTTCTATAATAGTTTGAACATTACACCTCATTTTTCCTTCTTGGTGAATGAACACTCAGTAAGAAGAGGTAACAAATGAAAATACAGATTGTATATGCCTTGTAGCACCACTTACAAGTCACTAGAATCACTTGCTTCTAAAATTTAATAATTAAAGCCCCCACCACATAAATACAGAAATTAAGGAGTCTCAGCACTGGTAAGGCAGAAGATTTTCACACAACTGGAAAAGATAAGATTCCTACCACGTAGAGCATAACTCAGCACTCCACTTCTAGCTCATAATTCTGTGAAGTTTTACCTTATAAAACACAGCTCATGATATATATCAAACAATAGCAAAGCCATGTAATATTGCTGCTGGAACTTTCATTTACTCATCCTCACTCTTGTATTTGTAACAGTGGTGCTTTATCTGTGCAATCCTATTTTGCAAATAAAATGGAGGGTTTATCTTATGCGGGACAGATTTGCAATTGTGGGGAAACGCTGTCTAAGTCAAGGACAGGGAAAGAATTAATTAGCCCAAAATCTCAGGGTCTGGGTCATGGGGGAGAATCCAGAATTGTGCCCGAGCTGTGGGCAGAGGTGCCATCGAGTGGCACTGCCATCTCCCCCTGTAAAGCACCTGCTTTCCAGCCCCTGCCCTTACATAACGCACCATCCATGCAGTCCAAAATATACATTTGTCACGTTCACTGATCCCACACTTCATTCAGCACAGCATGAAGGGGGAGCAGATTGATCTTTCTAAATCAGGGAAGCTCTTCTCGAACGATGTGAAACCATAAGTGGCATCGTTACATGAAAGAAATCTCTGGGGAGCAGAATGGTAAGAGAATAAGGCACTTCCATTTCCTTGGCTGGTGCCACTAAGCCAAAAATTACGAGTGTATTTATCCATAAGAATTGAGTTCTTCAGCAATTTTCAAGAATTTCTATTAAGTTAAAAGAACCTATTTTTAATTTTGTGGAGAGAAAGGAAAAAAAACAACTTACAGTGCTGTTGTCTTGTGAAAACGAACGAGTGCTTCATAAACAGGGTTCCAAGTCACATAACCAGCTGGGTCTTTTTGTGTTGGTTAATCAATCTTGATTTCAAAACTGGAAGAGAGAAAGAAGATAATTAGACTTGACAAACCCCAGAGAATTAAGCAAATTAATAGAACAAACAAGGATTGATCTAAAGGATACCCCACTGGAGAAACAGATCCAAGAGCAAACATCCAGTGTCATAAATAGTTATGGACATTTTGCAGTAAAATAATGTGATTAGAAAGTTCTAACTCTGTGACTAAAGATGCGAATGAAAAGCTGGGAACTATGGGCTTCAATCCTGGCGATCTCTTCCTCTCTTTCATTTACCAGAGCTGTAGCCCCTCTGGCCTCCCATAAACGTAAATAAACGGTACTTTTCAGGCACACGGTCCTTTGGAGACTTACAACTGGTCGTAACTGCCATCCTCTTTGAAAATAGCTAGAAGAGAATAACTGTAAACCTTCAGGATTTCAAGCTGCTCCAGAACAGCCACTCAACATCAGTGACATTCAGTACTAACAGGGCAAATACAGAACGGTAAGAAGGAGGCGGAAAGCAGGAAGGGGAGGTCTGAGACCAAGAACAGCCAAGGAGAAGGCGGCGGCTCCAGGACCCAAAGTGGGGAGTGCTCATCTTGTTGGCTCTGGGTCATTTCAGCGAGGGCAGGGGCTGGGTGTGTTCCGTGTCCGTGCACAAGAGGGAAAGGCAGGCGGAGGGGAGAGATGCCCCTGGTTTTCCTTGAACGACATAAGAACTTGCAAGCAAATAATTGAGAGGTCTTTAGGTCAACATACTGACGTCATCATGAATAAATGACATTCTGACTGGTTTCAGAAGAGATGCTCAAGTGGGTGCATTGAAATGACAGGCAGCAGTTCTGCGAGGAGGAGAAGTCCTCCTTGGGCTGGATGCAAGTGTTCCATGGTGGAACACGTCAACACTAAGGAGAAATAAGAAAGCAAGAAATTTTTCACATTTTTGTATTAAAAGGGAACCATCTTGTTCCAGTACAGCGCCATTTTTGACCCGTCACAGAAATATATTGAGTTACTTTCATGTCAAACAACAGCACATGGCAGAGCCGGAGGGGATACTCTGGGGTAGAGAAAACATCCACTTCTGACTTGTAAGTTCCAGCTAATGATCAATTCATCACACCCCTCGGTAAATCATGTTTGCATTCGGCTTGCAAAACCAGGAGTGTTTAATGCCCTTTGAACACCATGTGAAAACATCTTCCATTATAAATGAGGATTTCCCTGCAGACACCAGCAAGACCCATCCTGGATTACCTTGAAGGAGTGAGCTTCCCCTGCTCCTGCCACTGCCTTTCAGCAAGGCCGGGTTCTGCACGTCATAGACTTGATTCAGTCTCCACCTTGTGCCCAAATGAAAGTTTAAACTATCTGAACGCGTTGAAGTTCCATATTGCTTGGATTTATAGGACTTGTTTGAGGGATAACAACATCCCTTAAATATTCTTACCATAACTGAGGTCAACTCAGTCTGCCTGATTTTATCTGGGAGTTTCAGGACATGGACACCATTCCTTTCTGAACTGTATTTCAAATACATTTTGAAGATTAATGCGCCACAACACAGCGTTCCAGGACCACACAATGTCTCTAGACCTTCTCTTCCCTCATCAGTGGGAGCTGGGGATGAAAAGATGCGGAGCAGCCCTGGGGGGAAGGACTTTGGGGTGCTGGTGGGGGAGAGGCTGGACAGGGCTCAGCACCCAGAAATTCCCCCACCCTGGGCTGGTCCCACAGCATGGGCAGCTCGACAGGGGGGATTCTGCCCCTCTGCCCACTCGGGTGAGACCCCACCTGCAGAGCAGCCTCCAGCCCGGCGCGCTCCACCGTGAGGACACGGAGCAGCTGGAGCCAGCCCAAGGAGGCTCATGGAGATGGTTAGAGGGGCACAAGGAAAGGCTGAGAGGGTTGGGATTGTTCAGGCTGGAGAAGAGAAGCTTCGAGACGATCTAATTTTGGCCTTCTAGGACCCAAAGGAACCGACAAGAAAGATGGAGGGAGACTATTTACAAGGGACTGAAGTGACAGGACAAGGAGGAATGGTCTCCCACTGACAGAGTGGGATTAGATGAGATATTAGGAAGTAATTCCTCCCTGTGAGAATAGGCAGGCTCTGCCACAGGTTGCCCAGGGAAACTGTGGCTGCCCCATCCCTAGAAGTGTCCAAGGCCAGGCCTTGGAGCAACCTGGGCTGGTGGAAGGTGTCCCTGCCCATGGTAAGGCATTGGAATCAGATGATCTTTAGTGTCCCTTCCAACCAAGGCCATTCCATGACATGACTCCAAGGCAAAGGGATGCCCAGCCAGCACTGCACCCGACCCTGGCCATTGACACCATGAAGGAACAACCCCTGGAACTGGCATGCTGGAAACAAGAGCCTTCTTAAGATCCAGTCTCAATTTCCAGACTTAAGATCTTCCCTAGCAAAGAAAGGATGACTCTGGACACATTCCTAAGCAACTTTATATTATCCGAGTACACCAGCAGGTGGCAAGATTGCAAAGTGAAGGTATTTTTTCTATTGTTCCTATAAGCCAGTTCAGTCAGTGCTGCTGCAAGGAGCCCTTGCTGGGCCACAGCAACTGTTCCGTGAGAACCTGGGGAAGTGTTTCAAATGTCCCCACGTGGGTCTGTCAAATAGAGGATTTTAACTTCCTCGCTCTACGTGTAGTCAATTCACCCGCAACTACCACAGTCCAATGGAACACGGGATTCCCAATAGATGGAACCAAAGGAAATTGTGGCCACCAGCTGCACTTCTCTGAAAAGCTTTGTTTTCCCACTGTTTTCCTCCTGCCTCCTCTTTCCCTGATATCCATTTTAAAAGAGCCTCAAACCTGATGTGACCGCAGGGAAAGAAATGGGAATACAACTCAAAAAGATGACTACTAAAATTCTGCTGCAAAGGGAGAGCAAAGACTTTACAAAGAGTATACTTACAATCAGTTAGACAAATTTTTCCCCCATATATTGTAATTTCTCATGTTATATTGTAGTTATCTATAAACCAAGACACAGGACAGCTGTTTCTATGTTCTACCATGCCAGCAGCAAATAAGTGCCTTAGACATATGAGCTCAGTTTAAAGAGCTGAGTTTTATATCGAGTTTATTTTACAGCACCATTTTAATTCCAAATTTAGAAAAAATAGAAGTTCCCAGCAACTTCTCAGAAACCTCTCACTATAATGCCTCACCCTTGGATCACAAAGGACACAGTGTAAGCCCACACTCCAGCATTACCTAATTTATATACATCCGTATGCACAAAAATACATAAATAGCTAAATAAAAGAACATTAAATATTAGTGAGGCTGATATTGGCAATCAACCTAATCACCAACCTAACTGACCCTGAGATACACCACACAAAACCCAGTTATTCTAGAGATATTTTAGGGACTTTTCCCTTCCATTTGTAGGGTAGCACCTGCTCAATAACACACAGCTACACTTCACAGATGCTTAAAATATTGTCATTATCCCTTGAGCTGGAAGAAATTAGGTAGGTGTAAAATAATCAGAATGTCAAGTACATTAAATGTCAAGCATAAATAAGAACCAAAATTGGAAGCTCTCAGAGATGCTGGCACTCCCACAGTTGGGCAAAAAGTGTTAACTTCAATAACTGCCCCCATTTGGGACTTGCATTATTATACAAACCACAGAATTCTTTGCCATAATGGCAGCGGCTTGAAAGCTGATTTGGCATTAGAAAGTAAAAGTGAATGTTATCCAAAAACATCACAAAAACTTCCTGCACCAAAATTGACTTTTATTTGAGAATCTTCAATTCAAACACTTCAGGGTACTGAAATTAAAAGGACTTAAAAAAAATCCAAATCCCTTTGCAGGAGAAGAAAGGAGGGATGAGTAATACCTGAGCCTGTGTTACATGGGATGGCACCAAAAATATAAACTGCAAAATGTACTGCCAAGTTATAATGTGTTTCTCCATCCACTGAAACAAAATAGCTTGTTCAATTAATTTTTAATTCCATAACTCAATCATCATGAAAATTGAAATCAAGCACTCTTTCCCCAGTGAATATATACCAACTAGATATTTAAAAGTGAAGATGTCTAAAATCTAAATTAGATTGGAAACTCTTTCAAGAAAGATTTTCTTTCAGCTAAGTTCATACCATACCGACAAAGCACACTGTTAAGAAATCTAAACTAAATTAAAAAAAAACAAACAAGCAACTAAATCTAAACTAGTTAACTAAAATTAAAGCACTGAATAAATACAGAAAACAACACAAAGCACATTATGCTCTGATTAAGTAGTAACACCCTTTACCAAACGTTCAGTGGAAACCACACAAATGTATGTTTTTATCCATAATGGGCATCTCCTTTCCCTCCACTTTACCTATTTAATTTTCCATTTGAATTGCACAGCCAAAGGAGCCTTTTAGGAGGTTCAGAACTTGGGAATGGCTCTGCTTAAAGGGCTTCCACTGAGAAATCCCCTGAAAACCGTCTGTGGCACTGACCCCATCACAGAGAAGTTTTTACAGGGTCAAAAACATGTCACAAAATCCTGAGTATTTAGATATTCATGTAATCAATAATCAAATGCCAAGGTTAAAATACCTTCATGGAACCATGTCCTGGCTGTAAGAGGAGGGAAAAACACTCCGTAGAGGTGGAACAAATTTTCCTTTAAAGTTACAGAAAATATCTATGATGTCATACCTCTACCAGCATGTATTTTTCTATGTTTCGGGAATTGTAGATCATGAGAGAACTCACAAATATATAAAATTATACAATCAATTGACAGAATGGGCAACAAATTTGCTTCCCTGGTTTAAGAAATAAAGACTCTGTTGACTGTTTAGCACTTAACAGGTCATTTCCTTTCATTCAGCAGTGCCAGGATCACCACACCAGCTTAAATCTATACTTCAAATACACAATTAAGAAGAGAGCACATAGCATAAAGGTATTAATGACTGGAATTAAAATTATGTGAAAGGTTTGGTTGGCTCTCTTCTCTGCATAACGTAATAGTAAGAAAATATAAATACCTGAAAAGTTATGTATGTAAAATTAGCCAGTCCCATATAGCTGAGCACTTTTTCTTCATAAAAATAACATTTTCTCTTCCTACAGAGTGCTGTGATCAGTCACAGACTCAGGCAATTGAAGTACATGTTCAAATAAAAAAATAAAAATCATCTTCAAGTGTTCAAGAACACTCTCTAAAGCACTTACTCTATAAAAAGAAATCTTTCTGAGCACATACACCTGATTTATTTCAGGGAACCAAACAAAAAAATAACAAGAGTGCCACCTATCCTTCAGTAGGAATAACAGAACTTCCCGTGGACTGACCTTGCTGTTAAAAAACCCGCACAATAAAACTCTCCATCGGGGCAGAAACTGAAGTGCAAGATAAAATGCAAAGGAGTGTTGCAGGTCAAATCAAGATTAAAAAGAAATAGAGAAGGAGGAGGACTTGGTGGGGGGGTGGAGGGAATCTGTTAGGTATCAAGAGCATAAAATCCAAAAGAACTAAAGATATTTTAAAGCTTGAAGGCACATTTTGGGCTTCAGTAATGATTTTATTTAAAAAAAAAGGTTCCTGTGTAACATGCAACCTGCAAACTTGGTCTACGAGGAGCTGCTGCACAGAAACTGTCAAGGAACAGGAAAAAGGGGGGATTCATCCAGGGCAGGTGATGGGATGAGAGAGCACAAGGAAGGGTCATTCATTTTACCCTTTCATAAGGTTATAGTGGACGTACGAGTAAAATACAGCCTAGTAATTCTGGCACTCATACCAAGAAAATAACAAGAAATTATTAAACCTTGCAATAAATAGGAAGTAAAAGACTCTTTTATTAAGGAAGAAAGTTGGTTTTCCTTTTTGGTGAAGGGAAGTGGTGGTTCATGATCTGCTGCTTATTTGTGGATGAGGGACAGTCAGTTGGGTCTATAGATCTGGATATATTAAAATCCAATATATACCTGTAGGCTTTCAAAAATGCCTTCCACAAAGGGAGTCCCATGAAACCCAAGGCACTAGAGGAGAACACAGAAAGCCTTTGCTCTTTAGAAAACTCCGGGGAAGAGCTGGGAAGCAGCAGAGCATGTGCCAGTGCCCAGCTCTGCCTCCTGCCCCAGGCACCGGCACAGCTCTGGGGGGACCTGCACCATGACCTGCCTATCCACGTGGCAGCTGGAAAAGGGAGCAGGCAAAAGCCAAGGGAAGATGCGAGGTTTGTCCTGGGAAAACGAAGAGCGATGGCCGTGAAGGGTGAAAAGACCCTTCAAGGCTGGCCTGGGTTTCTGTAGCTGAATTTTTATTTTTTTTTTTATAGTGGGGGGGACTGCAGGGGTGGTTTCTGTTAGAAGCTGCTTGAAGCTTCCCGTGTCCCATGGGAGCCAATGATACTTGGCCCCAGGAGCGACATCCAACTCCTGGCCAGGGAGTGAGAACATGGGATAACAAGGCAGACATCAAGGTCGCTGCAGAAGCGAGGGTGGGGAGGAGGCATCTCATGGAGCAGGGGCAGGACTCAGAGCTAAAACCCTTGCAGCCCATGGAGGAGCCCGTGCTGGAGCTGTGGATGCTTGAAAGGAGACCTGTGGACCCGTGGAAAGGCAAACCCAAGCTGGAGCAAGAGACCTGTGGACCCGTGGTGAGGCAGACCCACCCTGGAGCAGGAGACCTGTGGACCTGTGGTGAGGCAGACCCACACTGGAGCAGGAGACCTGTGGACCCATGGAAGGGCAGACCCACCCTGGAGCAGGTTTTACCCGAGTGAGAGCTGTGGCCCTCAGGACAGCAGATGTGGAGGAGCTGCTGCCCAAGAGGTGGATTCATGTTGGAGAAGTCTATTAAAGACTGTCTCCTGTGGGAGGGACGCCACGGAGCAGGGGATGGACTCAGCTGTGGTCCCCTGTAAACCGTGGTGAAGCAGGATGTCCCCTTGCAACCCCTGGAGGCCCATTGGGGTGCAGGGACTCAACCTTTACTGCACCCCATGGAGGGTGGGGGAATTCGCATCACAAGCGGCAGCAACTGCAACCTACTGCAACCCGCCACGGACAGAAGGAGGGGTGGGGAAAAGTGTGTGTGTGGTGTGTGTTTTAAGACTGGTTTTTTCCTCACTATTTAGTTTAGCTTTTATCCTGTTAGTAATAAATTCAGGTATTGTCTCACTTTGAGTCTGTTTTTTGCCCATAAAGGTGGTGGGTGGATGACCCCTCTCCCTTCTGCCTAGTTGGAGGAAGGGATTTAATGAGCCCATGGAATCCGGCCAGGATAACCCACTACAAAGCTGTAGCTGTAGCTCAGGATAACCCTGAGTTGGAGACCGAGCTCCACCACAGGTACCCATGATACAGTAAACACATGAAAGCAATAACAATAAACACAGAGAAGCAAACCCTCGTGTTATTGCTCAGATGGGTGACAGCTCTGAGCTTCACACAGAAGTGGGGCCGGGATCAAACGCTGATAGTTGGCCCTACAGGGGACAACGTCCCTCCCATTTTCACCCAACCACACACAGCAAAAATAGTCAAACAATCATCACCTCTCCCATGGAGAACAAGCTGAGAGTTGCTCGGCCTGGAGAAGAGGAGGCTCCAGGGAGACCTCAGAGCCCCCTTTCAGTGCCTGCAGGGGCTCCAGGAGAGCTGGAGAGGGACTTGGGACAAGGGATGGAGAGACAGGTCAAGGGGGAATGGCTTTATCTGACAGAGGGAGGAGGTTTAGGTGGGATATTGGGAAGAAATCCTCCCCTGTGAGGGTGGGCAGGCCCTGGCACAGGTTGCCCAGAGAAGCTGTGGCTGCCCCATCCCTGGAAGGCCAGGTTGGATGGGGCTTGGAGCAACCTGGGCTGGTGAAAGGTGTCCCTGCCCATGGCAGGGGTGGTAGAACTCAATGATCTTTAAGGTCCAATCCAAACCATTACACGGTGTGTAGCCTAGTCATCAATCACAACCTCCTGGAGTTGGATGGAAACCTCTTGAGGGTGAAGCAGCATATTTTAAATCAAATGGACAGGCAATGCTGAGAGCTAAACAATCATCCACGGTGAATTCCCCCGGAGACAGAGTGTGAGACTCTCAGCACCAGGAGGCAATGCTTGCCAAGCAGCTCCATGGAGACACGATTTACAGGATAAACAAAATGCAGTGTCACGTTGGAAAGTAATGGAGGTTACCTCAAACCTGTCAAAATTCACAACTCCAGCCCCTCCAAAAGCACTCCCCTCCTGCTGCAACTGCTCACTGTAGGAAAAAGGTGGGAAGGCGTCCAAGTGGGTACTGCAGCCTCTCCAAAGAACACGATGGGAACTCAAAGATCAGTGTATCGAGTTCCCCAGCAGAAGCTCCACTGTGAAAAGTCCCTGTGGATTGATTTACACGTAAAAAAAGTGACTGATAATTTATTCATTGATGGAGCTTTGCTCCAGGGGTAGATACAATATCAGAAAAGTCCCCAGGTATGATTATAGCTATATAATCAATTAGCAACTACATATTATTTCACTCTCATTCAGCTCTGTTTGGAATCACATCCAGGACTTTTAAAATTGTACTCCAGTTACAGCATTAAAAAAACCTGCTCTATAGTCTAATCAGAGAAGTTTCAGAAGGATGCTATTAATAAGTATTGAAACAAAGAATGGCAAAAAAGCAGAAGTGTGAAAAATATTTCCCATTAACATGTGCATATGGTTTCCCTCAAAACAAATTTTCTTGCAAGAAACATGTTTATATAATATTATTAAGTTGTTACATTACCAAACTGGCTATAAGTTTAGAATGGGGCCGTTTTGATTGAGGCACTGTAAAAATTTCAGCTGGAAGGCAAAAAAATTCAAATACTGGGCATAAAGTCCTGGAAGAAAACTCCCTCAACATAATTGAGAGGGAAAAAGAGGTAAAGACAAAAGAAAAGTGTTATTTCTGAATTCCTACAGAATGCCAAAAGCCCAAGGAAAGAGAAGGGAGGCTGGATCCAGCCTCCACCTCACACAGAGATGTCAATGAGATTCTTACATTGCTGCCGTGCACCGTGAAATCTCCCGGGATAAGTAGGAGGGTCTTAAAGTACCACATGTATTTATGAGGGACTACCTGCTCCATCATGTGCAAGTGGAACCACCTGCACGTGCATGACAAACTTCACACAGAACAAAACCAAAACCCAAACATCCCACTAAAAATTCCAACTGCATTTACAGGCAAGAATCGGAACTTCATCAGCTCAAAGGGCCATTAATTGTTCATCACTTGGCAGCTGTGGTCCCTTGGTGGGGCTCTTAGTCAGTACCTTCTTCTCAGGAGCATCTGCACTGTGACAGCAAAACAAGTTGCACACAGGTCACACTTCATCACAGAATCCCACAATGGTTTGGCTTGGAAGGGACCTTAAAGATGCTCTCATTCCACCTCTTGCAATGAGCAGGGACCCCTTCCACCAGCCCAGGTTGCTCCAAGCCCAGTTCAACCTGGCCTTGGTCACTTCCAGGGATGGGGCAGCTGCAGCTTCTCTGGGCACCCCATGCCAGTGCATTTAATTCTTTATGCAAGTTTGCAATTTTCAGTAGCCCATCACACAGCAAGGCCCACATGTCCTCAGGCATTGTTTGAGCACCCAAGTCCTTGTCAATATTACCAAGTTGTGTACTCAGCTGCAACACTACTTTTAAGCAATTTTTAATCCAGCTTCATGCTTGGATGAAATAAACAATTTGAATAGAGGATTCTGTTGTAAATGTCTTTTTTTTTTTTTCTCTTGGTATTTACTTGCTTTTGGAATGTGGATTAGCCTTCATGCTCGGTGGGACTGAAGCAGAAGTGATACGTGATAATGCTGAAAATGTAATAATGCAGGAATTCCTATGCATGAACATTACCAGGCCATCCACACCCAAAGGACACGACCCAAACTGTGCGAGGTTAACACCGCTCAGTGCACCCCAAGGACAGAGACCAGCACAGGCCCGTTCCAAGTCTCAGCTCCTGATTTAATAAAAACTGGGAGTTACTTCTGATGGAGGAAGAAAACCATAAACAGTGGGCGAGATACAACTGGTCCTGTTGGGTGGAGAGGTCCTGGCAAAGGGTGCCCAGAGAAGCTGTGGCTGCCCCATCCCTGGAAGTATCCAAGGCCAGGTTGGACGGGGCTTGGAGCAACCTGGGCTGGTAGGAGGTGTCCCTGCCATGGCAGGGGCTGGAACAAGATGATCTTTAGGGTCTCTTCCAAGCCAGGCCCTTCCATGATGATCTAGAAGCTCATGGGACTTAAAAGACACTTCCTTGCTTAGCCAGGTAAACATGAAAACCATGGGCATATTATGGTGCTTAATGACCAGCCCTGAGTCGCCAATCCTTCTGCAATTCTGGAATTTATGTCAATTAAGGAAAGAGCAGGTGGGAACATAAGCCAGTGGCTCACTAGACAAGTATGTTCTGGCAGCTGGGAATCAGAGGGAGCACAATGGCACGCCCACACTCCTCTGGGTGGAGTGACATCAGTCTTTTGTCAAGAGAGGATCCTGAGTATCGAAAGAAAAGAAAGAGAGAAAACACTTCAGGAGGAAAAGCTGGTGCATGAACCCTCACAGCAAGTGTTCAGCACTGTCTTCTACCACAGCTAAATAAGATTGCAAGAATACTTTATTTTCAGCAATCAGAAGGATAAATAAGAATCTAATGTAACAACTTGTTGCAGCGAGAAACAAATGGGGCAGGTTAGTCAGATTCACATATATACACTTATTTCAAAAGTGCCACAACCTATTAAAATATGTAGCGCTGTGCTAAGGAGGGGCAGCACCACTCTGCAGCCCCATCCCTATTGCAGCCTGCCAGGGGAAGGGCATTTTGCTAACTGCAGGCAAAAAATTGTAAGAAAAAAAACCCAAATGTGATAAGGGGATTTATCCCTTAAAGTATGTTTGGTGGTTGTTTCAAATTATTTGGACATGAAAATAGTCTACACATGGTGGGGGAGAGAGAGCCAAGGCCACTCCTAATCATTTGCTGGCTAGGCTTGGCTACTCCTCGGGAACCATTGAGGTGAGTGANCCCAGTGCATCCAGCGCTGAATAAACGAACCTCTCTATAACCTCTTTGGTTGGGGGGCTGTTATTCCACAAATCAAACATTATATTCTGTATTTATACTTATTTATAGCATTAAATACTTATTCTGTGCTTTCTGATTTGAAAATAACAAATGCAACACTTTTGTTTCTTATCTGCCCACAATAGCAGCTAAATAAAGATGACAGAGTCTCCCCACATATATATATATATATTTAAGAAGGCACTGTGTTCAAAACTGACTCGCCTTCCTCCAGTTTGAGTGAAGGGAATTGGAAAGGACACTTGGAGGAGGGAGTTCCACTCGAGTCGCCTTGCTCGGAGGGTGGCAGGAGGTGTTTGACACAGTTTCACAGCCTCCTGCTCCTCTCCAGCCATTGCCCTCTGCTCTGCAAGGAGACATTTCAATCTTTCCTTCCCTCTGACTGTTACCCCAAGACACCAACAAAACAAAACTACCCAGCGAGCTGCTGCAGACTGCTAAAGGATGGCCTTGCACAAAGCTTGTCAGCTCAACTTGGGTATTGGAATCACCAATAATAAGTTAGATATTTCATGCAAAATATCTGCCGTCCTATTCCCCACACAAAATTATCAAACTTCCCAATAGCCGATCTGGATCAGTCAGAAATAAGAGATTCGTTTCTTTCCAATTAATTCAACATGGCTCTCAGGAAAAAAAGACAAATTTTATTTGCACAGAGACTGCTCCAGATTTCTAGTACTTGAAAGAGACTCTATACAAGCAATAATACCTGCCCAGATGTCCCTTCCTTTAAAATTAGCAACTAAAATTAAAAAAAGCAGCTTCCATATCCTGCAGGATTTCCTTGTCAGCTTAACTCCTCAAGGGTTTGCTGTAAATGAGGTGAAGGAATCTAATACTGGGGCAAACAAAAAAAATGGAAAAAAAAAAAAAAGCCTCCTCACCTTTTTCCATGAGGAAAAGATTAAAAAAAGGTACATCCAAACACTGAGAGCCCCAGCCTGAGGTGTCTCAATTCCACAGCAGCAGCTCCACGTGCAGGGAGCAGAAACAAACATCTCCAAACTCTCAGGTGAAGTTTGTTCCCGGCTGGCCCACGGAACATGCACGTGCTGCTGCAGGACCAGTCCCAACCACATTGTCATTCTCCCTTTTCGCATCCCGCGTCCTGGGGAAGAGCAGCTGCCTGGCCATTGGGACTGGGACTGCTAGGTTTGTCACTTCAGCATAGCTGGAGGACAGGGGGAAGACAACACAGGGGCTCAGGGTGGCTCAAACTGGGACTATCTGCCTTGTCCAGGGCTCCCAGGGCTGGCACCGAGTCTCTCCCAGGCAATTCCAAAAGCAGTTCAAGGTCTCGTTCCTAATTCTTTAAGCAACCCCATTTCTTTACGGAATAGGTCTCGACTGTGAGTTGCCAGACCTACATTTCCCTGGAAAGGACATACAGAAGAAAATACAGGAAGGTCGTGAATAAAAGTCTTCTCTGGTGAAGGTGCACAGGCACAAAGCAGCTGTTTGGGTACCAGAGGAAACTAAAATAAAGCCACCTCTATGGAACCAAAATCCCTCCCTGTGAGGGTGGGCAGGCCCTGGCACAGGGTGCCCAGAGAAGCTGTGGCTGCCCCGTCCCTGGAAGTGTCCAAGGCCAGGCTGGACAGGGCTTGGAGCATCCTGGGCTAGTGGAAGGTGCCCCTGACCCATTCTAGAATTCTGTGTTTCTATAAACTCTCCTCCTGAGCAGGAACATCTCAATGTCAAAAGCTGTCCTAGAAACCAGAATTCTGTTCACTAGTACCCACCTCTCGTCATCATTTGTTGTCCCTAACTCTGCACTGGTATCAAAGCTTTGACCCAGAAAAGATGGATTTCACCGAAGAGTGAAAGCTGGAATGGAAATGGCCCTTTGCAAGGGCTGGATATGCATCACACCCTAAAAATCCCCCTTGGAAAATGACAGACAGCTACAGCTGCAGCATGAGGCATTGGATGCATTGTGTGAACGCTGCCAAAGCATAGAGAACTCAAAAAGGACAGGACAGACACCTAAAGGGAAGATTAGAGAAGCCCATGTCAGTCCCTAATTTTCAACAAAATGAGAACTTCTAGAGTATATATTATGAATTATTAATTTATAATTTAGAGATTATACAAATGCTTGAGAAAATGGGTCTAGTCAAAACCACTCTGCTCTCAGACCATAAAAACAACCAAACATTTGAGTCACTGCTGCCCACGAGCAAGCAAGGACTCAGCTTTGCTGCCACAGTCGTGCAGGGAAGTCACAGACCCGGGTGCTGAATCCTGCCCTGTCAAGTGCAGCCCCAAGAGCCTTGTGCTGTCAGCGCCGAGTCTGGCTCTGTCCCAACCCCAACACGCACCAGAACTGCATCTTAAAACACTCCTATTATTATTCAGAAGACTGTCTTAAAGTCACTGTTAAAACAACTTACTGCCAGAATTATATTTTAATGCACTCTTAATTTTTCATTATTAAGGTCCTAGAGCATGATATCAAACCACTCTACAAATGAAAGTGTAACTTACTTAGAAGCAGAATAGAATTGACAAAACATTCTCATCTAAATGCACAATGACAGGAATAACCTTCATGGTGAGAAAGCAATGCTTAGTTTACTTATCAGAAAATTCAGCAATTCACCAAACATCTGAAAATGCAAAAACACGTTGGGAATGATTTTTATTTGGGGGAGGGGGGGA